>VMKM01002396.1:0-73422 GCA_008360985.2 Macquaria ambigua
ATATTTCTTCCACCACAAGCTAAACTGTTGGGATTCACTGATCTAGGTCATGTTTTCTCACCTATACTGGTGTGAGGTACATCTCTCTTATATACAAAGCAATGAACACACAACAGATTTTGAAAATATTGGAGTGATCGATATGACCCTTAAAGGTACGACCCAGGTGAGAGGAAATGTCAGTGTCTCATGAAATGTCATGAAGCAACAGGTGACGTGATGAAGTGGATCGATTCACTCCTTTAAGTATTTTTAGTTCCACATTTTATTCACGTAAAAGCTTTAGATGGATCCGAAAGGCCTTAATTAAGAACTGTGGTGTAGAACGGACATACTTATGTTTTTATCAATCGATTGGCTCACAAGGACTTTTACGCTCAACAGGTAGAAAAAGGTCTAAATAAGGAGCCCCTTATAGAAATAGTTCAACATTTTGAGAAATGCACTTAATTGCTTTCTTGCCAAGAGTGAGCTGAGAAGATCGATACCTCACACTCTCATATGTCTTAAATGTGAAGCTACAGCCAGGAGGCTGTTAGCTTAGCTTAGCATAAAGACTGGAAACGGGGAAACGGCTAGCCTGGCTCTCTCTCCCCGTGTTTCTTTATGCTAAGCTAAGCTAGCTGTCTCCTGAGAAGATTGATACCTCACACTCTCATATCTCTTAAATGTGAGGCTACAGTCAGAAGACTGTTAGCTTAACTTAGCATAATGACTGGAAACGGGGGGGGGAAACAGCTAGCCTGGCTCGCTCCCTGTGTTTCTTTATGCTAAGCTAAGCTAACCGTCGCCTGCTGGCTGTAGCTTCGTATTTAACAGACAGATATGAGATATATCGATCTTCTCATCTAACTCACAGCAAGAAAACAAATGTGTGTTTACCAAAATGCAGAACTGTTAATAATGTTAATAAAGAGGAGAGTTTATATCCGATGTGCCAGAGAGCAACTGTCACTTTACATGTAAAGTTTGTTTTAAAGAGAGCAGAGAAAGAACTGATTCTTAGTGTGTGTGTGTGTGTGTGTGTGAGAGAGAGATAGTACAGCTGACTTTAATAAACATCCTCACTGGACAGCACAATTTCAGTCCACAAGGAAAAGTAGTAATTTTTTATTTTGTTTTTTTGCCATTGAATCTCTGGTTGGCTATGAAATCATGCTCCATCGTTCAATAAATTGTTTCCTGAAGTTGTTCACAATGTCTTGAGGTAAACCGATGAGGCGTAAAAGTGAAACAGATGCTTGTCAGATTGCAGCTAAATGACGCAAACACCATGGGAAACTGCACCCTCTGTATCGTGCTAAAAATTAAACTTTACTCATCTGTCGCATCAAAGTGTAGCTTTCATTGTTAGTGTTGGTAGCTGACTGACCTTTATTGCCTGCTGCTGCAGTAGCAACCTGGCACGTCTGCCCCTCGGATGCTGCCCCGTATGACTAATCCCTTCCTACTGTTAACAGTTTACTTACAGCAGCTTGTTGAAAGTAAACTGTGTACAGAGGCTGGATGTGGCTGCGCAGAGAAATACACTGAAGGATGAAAACAGCTCAGACTTCCTTGTGGCAGTGTTCGTAGAGTTAGCTATATACAGCTAGCTTGATAGCTTCCTTTTCACACCATCTATACAGTCATGCTCACTGTGGAGCATTGGTCACTACAGACTGTAATCACACGGTCAGGTTTTATGAATGTGACCGTCTCTTAATACCAAATGCAAGTTTAATCATGTATGTATGTTACAGCATGCAACAAGCTTTATTTTTACATACTTAATCACAGTGGTGGAAAAAGTCAAATTGGTACCACAGTGTAGAAATACTCTGTTACAAGTAAAAGTCCTGCGGTCAAAATACATAAGTACCAAAAGTAAAAGTACTCATCATGCAGAATGGGCCATTTCAGAAGAATGTGTATTATATTACTGGATTATAATTATAGTTCATCACTTTAATGTTGCAGCTGGTAAAGGTGGAGATGATTTAAGTTACTTTACATACTGCTGGGTAGCTTAACCTAATATATCATATTTTATTAGTTAATTTATATTTTGTTTTAATAATCTGAATCTGCAAAGTAACTAAAGCTGTTAAATAAATGTAGTGGAGTAAAAGGTACAATATTTGCCTAGTATAAAGTAGCATAAAATGGAAGTACAAGTACAACAAAATTGTACTTACACTTACTTACTTTCCACCACTGTCTAGTTATAAGCAAACGAGTATGCAAACACTTGCCACACCTCTTGGTTTTCTATTTATAGAGTACAGCCTTTATAGTCTGTACACCCACGCAACAGGGCTGCAACTAACAGTCGTTTTTCATTCTGGATTCATCTTTTTGTTTTAACAATGTCACAAATTGGTGGAAAAATGCTGAAAGTGACACCATTTAAATTGCTTGTTTTGTCCAACCAACAGTCCAAAAACACAAATATATTTATATATATATATATTTATATACTTTCCTGCCATGTAAGAAGTGGAAAAACTGCAAATCCTCACGCTTGAGAAGCTGGAAGCAGCACACGTCTGTCTGAAAAATGACTGAAATCATAAACCCATCATCAAAATAGTAGCTGATACATTTTCTTTTCTTTTCGGCTCTACGTGCAACCCTTGAAACCCCTGATAACTAACTGCGCCACAAAAACCTACATTTTCTTCTCAGTTCTGTCACAATTTAACTTGTAGATGGAACCATTTCAGTGTTTTTACTCTTAATTTCATCAGTCCAGTGTTGGAAAAAGTATCCATTCCTATACATATTTATATATATTATATATAATATAATTGTATTTACTTAAATATACACCGATCAGCCATAACATTATAACCACTGACTGGTCATAATGGAGGAACATTGATTATCTCGTTACAATGGCACCTGTCAGATATATATACAGTATATATGTGTGTATATACATGTGTGTATATATATATATATATATACACTCTCTCTCTCTCTCTCTCTCTCTCTCACTATATATATATATATATATATATATATATTTTGAGATTAATCTCATTTCCTTATTGATAAGTGAGACACAACCACAATACAACCATTTAGACTTCCCAGCAGAGTTACATCATCCGAGTATTTGCACAAATGAGAGGAACATTTTGTTCACTAAGATGATCAACAAATTACGAATAAAATGAGCTAAAACCAGATCTCAGAAAAGGACGGTATCCTCCTTTGTTTATACAGGTATGTCTAATTAATAAATGAAGCTTGGGTTTTGAAGTTATAATTTGATTTCCACCTGTAAAGATGAGAGAAAAAAGATGGAAAAAAGGAAGCACTTGAACTGGATCTGAGCTGTTTTAAAAGGCACAAGTGACAGTTAATAGCTGTTACATTGAACTGAGTGTGGTGTAACGTGTCAACCCCTTTGAGACAAAAAAACCCCAGCAGAAACTGGAAAGAAGAATGTGAGAATAAAAGAGGAAGAAAGAGGAGGAGTCAGCAGATGGTTGGAGGGTTTGGAGGTAAGATAGGCTGATAGGAGGGCTCTTCCTGAGTTGAGCTGTTTGCTGTGTGGGGGCTGTTTCTCTGCTTCCTCCACTCCCAAACTATGGACTAAAACTGACTTCTCTCTGGAAAGATTTGAGCCACATTGGAGGTAAGAAAACAGTTTTGTTCTTGCTTATTTTTCATTGTCCTATTCCCTCCTCTCCTTGCTTTGTGTACGCAGCCTGCAGGCTGAAGTATGTGTGTGAAGTAGTGATTCAGTACCTGTCTCTGCTCAGTGAAACTCCACACAAAAAAGACACATTTTTAGAAAGCTGCTAACCCACTAATTGTCTCTGTGTGTGTTTTCTCAGCTTTAAGTATCTGCATGCATTTGCAGCCAAACTCACACAGCATCCAGGAAAGAAATTCTCACTAAAGAGGGATTTCTTTACACAGTAAACATCATCAAATTGCTGAAGAGCTCAGAAATGCCTGGTATGCAGGCGGTCCTTTCAGGTCCCTGCATGTGAAAGGACAGTTGAGAGGCAGATAAAGCACTGATACTGTCTTTCCTTCTCTCCCCTGACTGCTTTGCTGAATTCTTTTGTGCTAAAGTAAAAGAGGCTTGGACACTCGGGTTTTGTAACTTTAACAGACATGAAGCTGCAACTGTGCCAAGACTAATATCCTGACTCTGCTCCCAGGGACACAATGCTTACAATGTGCTCATATTTTCATTGGAATTGGTGCTGTTCTTCCTCCTGGCTGTACCAGGAACAGAAATACATTTCCCAGAAGTCAGATTAATTATTAACTGGAGTACTGATTGTGTTCATCTTTATGTGGCGCATTTTGTTGTTGACCTCCTCTGGGTGTAACTGATAGTTCCTCCTTTTCTGACACTCACGCTACGCGCTTTAAACCACCACGATGAGCAACCAGCAGGATTTCACATTCAGAGCATCTTTAATCCATAATGCTGCAGACTCACTGTACAAGAGCGCCTCTTTCTGCAAACTAGCCTGAAGAATGTGAATTAGCTGAACCAAACACAAGCTGATGTGATGCGTTACACGTTAACAGAACTTATAGTGAGTGTATGTTAACATGCAAAAGCTGCAACAAAGCTCACTTGTGTGCATTAACACAGGCGGGGTTGTTAGGACTCAGGACAGGCCGGCACTTCCTTCTTTCTGCAGGAACGTTTCCAAATATTATTTACTAGATTTGAATAACATGTTTGAAGGGAAAAACTGTGTTATGTCCATGTGGAAATCTACTGATCAGATTAAGGTATAAATTACAAAATAAGGGTGATTTCATCTGATAATGCAGAGAAATGTGACATAATAGAGTGAGTTTTGATCCACAGAGATATCTCTTCAGGTCTCTGTTTAGAAATTTGGCTTCGGCTGCAGTTATTTTAACACCACTCAAACTGCACCACTAAACCAGTTTTGGCATCAAGCTTTTCTTTCTCAAAGTTCATGGTATTTTACTTTATTTTAGTAACCCGCAATGTTGGTCTTCCCCGTCAGACAAGAGGAAATAGCTGAGCGTGGTGCTGCACCTACAATTATCTCACACACTCTTCCACTCTTACTCGCCCTCAGAGACACTCTGCTTTTCTCAGAAATCACTTGAACAGTCATTTGTACATTCTGCGCAGCTATTAGTCCCAATATACCTCTGAATATTCGAGAAGCTGCCCTGATAATGCACTGTAAGTGATAGCATGACTTAGCAATTTAGTATCTAACATCAGTTTGTGGTTACTAGTACCAGCCTCGCTGTTGAGAAGCAAATAGTTAGATAGAGAGGAAGGATGGTTGGACTCCAAAAACTCTTTTCTGTTTGGCTGCTGAGAGTCAAACTCCTTTTCTTTGCCTTAACGTTCAAAATAAAGATGCAGGTCATTGAATTGTGATAATGTTTAGTATATGTGTTAAAAAAGTAAAAAAATAATGATCAAAACTGGTGCAGTAGAGGGTGAAATATTTCACCCTCTACTGCACTTTCAGTCTCTGATGTGGGTCAAGCTCCAAGAACACTGGGTCCTACATTTCCCATAAGCCCAAGCAGAGATATTCAGGTGATGTCACTTGAGTAGATTTCTCAGACTTGTTTAACAGGTTGTGTTAGTAATCCCTTTGACAAGTAAATTGATTGTCATGTAAGTGGCCCTCTAATGTAATTCCATGAATATTATTAACCCACCGTCAAAGCTGTGTGATGTCAACAGGGTTACTGGTAGTGACGAACCCACAGATAATAATCAATCATCAACTCTTATATCTGTGCAGCACCAAACAGCAGACAGAGGAAACAAGTCATCACCTTTAAGCTGATAGGTGAACTTGTTAGCAAACAGCTGCTTATTTACACATCCAGCAGTTACATAGCATTCATGTGGAGTCGTGTTTGTGTCCACCGGATGAAGCCAGTATTTCCTCTCTGTTAGCTCTGTTTTTGGTCTCCACCAGCTCCTGAGGGAAATATCTGGCTCTTTAGCTGCTAAATGCTCCACTATGTTCACCAGCTCGTCTGTGTCTGTCTGCTGTTTGGTGCTGGGCGGGTAGTGTACAGTTGGTTTTAAGCCAGAAAACAAACCAAAACAGAACCAACCAGAACCAAAATAATGAGCTGAAAGATGCTAAAATGCTCCGTAGAGCTGAGGGGAGCTGCAGAGTCTGGTTCTTTTCTCTGTGGGTTCATCACTACGAGCGACTCCTTTCACATACAAGTAGCCATCTGATCCACTGTGAATATAAAAATATTGATTATAGCTGCTTTAAAGTCACCCCTCTTTCTCTCTGCAGATGAGTGACCAAGACAGCAGCACCTCGACCTCTCAAACAGAGGGAGAATTAGAGGGAGAGATGGATGAAGAGATGGACGATGAGATGGACGGAGAGGTGGAGGGGGAAGGAGAAAGAGATGAGAAACACAGGGACAGCCTGGCCCCCAGTCTGTCCAGCTTCTCCTCGTCTCTGCGCGCCGTCATACGCATCAAACAGAAGTACCAGGCCATGAAGAAGCGGCGTCAGGAGATGGTTGTGGCGCTGGGAGGAGCAGGGGCCTTCACAGGAGCCCCAATGAGATCCAGCCCCAAAATCTTCACCTTCGACGGACTCACCCCCTCCAGCTTCCCCACCCTGACGTCCTCCGTCCCTCAGAGGAAAAAGAGGAGAAAGAGGAGACGGGTGTTGTTTCCCAACAGAGGGGGGTGCCGGGCCCCGCCGAAGCAAGAGCAGAGCCGAGCCAAATACTGCCTTTACCTGCTCTTTGCCATCGTCTTCATGCAGGTAAAGTAACGAACTACAACTCTGACTGTAACCGAGGAGCTTTTTCACACTCTGGTACTTTATAAAATTACTAATTCTGTTTTCTCTTGGGTGGATTTTGGATGATGTGTTGGTCTTTTGCAGCTAAATTAGGACGACTTTCTACCATAGTTTACTTTTAATACCTTTTCCCTCAACAGGCGATCTGTGAGGAAGCTTTTTAGAGAGAAACGATGGTCACCACCTTGACAGGAAGTGGATGAGTAGGGTTAGGATACCACATTGGTTGAAATCTTTGTATGTCTAGCCATCAATATTAAAGAGTAACTTACCACCAGGCTGAAAAGCAGTGATTGATTGGGTGTGTGCACCTGTAACCACACCCCACAGTGATGTCACGGTGTACTGACACACCCTGGAGTACACTTCCACATCACTGCATCAAGGGGGTGTGGTTTATTCCCCAAATGTTTCCTGCTATCTTCCCTTCATCACAGTAATATATGAGGTTGTTTTACAGTTTCTTTATATATAATACATCAACTAGTCTTGGCTCTTAAGGGAAATCTAAATTACATTTTAAATGTAATTTCAACAGTTAATCTTAACCCATCAATAGCTAAAAAACGGTTGAATCTCCATTTTTAGCCATTTTATAGTAACATGACTCTTGTGATGGCAATGTTGGTCGACTTGTCGGTCCAACATTCATAATCGTAATTGTGCTTTGGCAACACATGTCAAATGTCCTGCCAATAAAGCATATTGAATTGAATCGAATTGAAATTGTCTTGCAAAATCCAGGTGTCATGTCCGCAGCTCACTTATGCCCCAGGACGACTGTTTTCGTCTGTTGCTGCTTGATTGTCACGTGTATCCCATAGCATTTCTACAAATAGTTTATTTTTGCAGTTTCAAACACAAACATTTTAAATGGGTCCAAGAGTATTTTTTCCTGTTGCAGCTTGCTAATGTCAGCAGCTTGTACAGGAGAGGTTTCCTTTTGCAAAGCAGTTCCAAAGAAAGGATCTGTACAGACTGCAAGGCTAATTTGCAGAAGTAAAGAAACAGACCGGCAGGGCATGTCGGGGAAATGTAAAGAAGTTCTGAATGTCTCATGTGACGGTCCAAAATGTCCCCTCTGCTGCTTGTTACCTCTTCAATTTTAGGCTTTTTCTAAGTGTAATTATATTGGATGATCTGTGGGACTAGTGTACTTTGAATATGTAATCTGTTCACATTCGAAAGGTGTCAAAAGAGTCAGTGTGCATACTAAAAAAAAACTTGATTTTTGAGTGTGCTGTTCATGTACAAAGCTGCTCACAACAGGAGCTGCTCACAACAGGAGAAACAAAAACAATTGGTAATGGTTGTGAAATAGTTCCAGGAACACCTCAGAAAACTATCAAGTTACAAGAAAAACATTTTGATGTCTCTCTGTTAAGTTTAAATTGCAGTTTGATATCCAATGACGGAAGTACTGAATCATTTTCTGTTAGTATACAACAGTTAAGTATGGATTTCTTGTGTACTAACTGCTCTATAACGATTAGTATACTGCATACAATTAGTATGTAGTACTGAATTGGGACACAACTATATTCTCATCGTATTCTCAATATCTGTCACTTGTTTCCAGGTGTACAACGCCATAGAGAACCTAGATGACCACGTTCTCCGGTATGACCTGGAGGGGCTGGAGAAGACGCTGAGGAGAGAGGTGTTTGGGCAGCAGGGAGCGGTGGAGGGTCTGCTGTCCCACCTGAAGGACTACCTGTCCACCTACGTCCACAACAAGCCCCTGGTGGTGTCCCTGCACGGCCCCAGCGGTGTCGGCAAGAGCCACCTTGGACGCCTCCTGGCCGGACACTTCCGCTCCGTGGTGGGGGATACGCTGGTGCTGCAGTACTACGTCCTCCACCACTGTCCCCAGGAGGCCGACGCCCTGCAGTGCGCCCGCGACCTCTCCACTCTCATCTCAGAGATGGTCGAACGGGCTGAGGAGGAGGAGAAGATCCCGCTCTTCATCTTCGACGAGGCCGAGCACATGCACGACGAGATTCTGGACGAGCTGTGGCAACTCATGGCCTCCAAGCAGTCCAATGAATACCTGAATGCTATCTACTTGTTCCTGAGCAATCTGGGCCATGCACACATCACCAAACATATGCTACACAACTCCTCAAGTATTTCTATGGCATCTGGTCGTCATAGTAACCTAATAAAAGAGTTGACTCCAATATTACGCAACACTCTGGAGAAGCTTCACCTACTGTGGACAGAGGCTGACATCTTACCTCTGGGCCTTTTGGAGAAAGGTCACGTGATGGAGTGCTTCCTGGATGAAATGACTCGAGAGGGATTCTACCCGGATCATAGCAACATAGAGCGCCTCGCAGGGGAAATTGAATATTACCCCGAGGTAGGGGGGCATGAATATTCCCAGACAGGCTGCAAGCAAGTGGTGGCTAAGGTCAACCTGCTGTGAAATCCAGGAAATGTTTGGATGTTTCACATTCTGTAAACCATGAAGAAATAGCGCGTGAGAAGTGAGTGAGGGTATATGGTTACAAAACTTGAATGGCACAACTCAGAGCCAAAGCCTTCAAGAGTTTTGTAAGAGTGGAAAAGAAGAAAGAGCAAGTCTGTTCACAGAAAAGGACGTCGAAGACGTTCGGCTCTGTTGTGGGAAATGGCGTGAATCCTATGAAGAGGTGTGAAAACGTCCAGTCCACAAACAGTCCTTAAAGGGTCTGTTCACCCATATTATGTAAAAATATATATTTTCTCACTTACCTCTGGTGGTATCTAGCCATGCAGATAGTTTATGTTTTATGTTGTTTTGCTGCTGATTTTTAGCCATGCTAGCTGCAGGGCTCTGGGGATGGCGTGTCGTTTGATCGGTCAGTTGGTTGACCACTTCGGTTCAGACTGAAATGTATCAGCAACAACTGGATGGTTTGGCATGAAACTTGGTACAGACATTCATGGTCCCCAGATGATGAATCCTACTGACTTTGGTGATCATCTCATTTCTCACATTTCTGGTTTTGAGCGAAATATCTCAGCAACACTTGGATGGATTACCTTGAAATGTGGTAAAAATATTCAAGGTCCTGAGAGGATGAGTCCTTTCCTCTCACCCTACAAGCAAGTTTACAATTTTGGTTTTGAATAAATAATCTCAACAGCTATTGGATGGATTGTCACAACATTTGGTTCAGACATTCATGTTCCCCTCAGGATGAACTTTAGTAACTTTGGTGATCCTTGAACTTTTCATCTAGCGCCACCATCAGGTCAACATTTGGTTTGGTTTATGACCAAATATCTGCAAAACTAAAGACATTCCCATCAGCCTCAGCGGTACTTTGTTTAGTGGTAGTTTGCAAATGTTAGCGTGCTAAGATGGTGAACATGGTAAACATACCTGCTAAACATCAGCGTGTTAGCATGCTGACGTTAGCATTTAGTACAGCCTCACAAAGCTGCTAGCATGGCTGTGGACTCTTAGTCTCGTTTAAATGTAATTTTCAAATTTAGGGAGTAACACAAATGAAATGTCATCCATTGTATTGGGGTGGAGGCAGAAATCTCAGACTAATATATTTAAAAACCGGAACATATAAAAACAAAACTATCTAAATGGCTAGATACAACTAGAGGTAATTGAGAATATACAGTATGTATTTCACAACTACTATATTAGGCAGCTCAACCAGACATAGCAGGAAATGAGTAAGAGCAATATTCATTCATTTATAAAAGGAAGTTCAGATACTTTTAATGCATCAGTTACTAACACATTTTAGGATGTCTTTTGATTTGTCAGAGATGTTAAATGTGATGCAGCATGACTTTTATTAATGCTAGAGCAAGTCAGCAGATTATGTAGATGTTTCTGCCTGTGGAATAACTTAAATAATATACGGTATAAGGACTGCGATAATATTTAACTAATTGACTCTGCCTTGGACCTGCAGATGGAAAGTTGCTGGTAGCTAATAGCAGCGAGTGGCTACTAGCTAAGTCTGGTGATTTAGCTAGTAGCAGGATGAATCTTTCCTGCATACAAGGCGTCTTATCTCTTTGTTTGAGAATATGTGGTCCCTGGCAAGTTTATTTATTAAAGACATATTGTTGCATGAATATACATGTTCACATCCAATGAAATTAAGTTAAAGTCAACGCAGACTTGTGCTAGCATTAAGATTTCATTTTTGATTGACCTGATTGGATTAAATGAGTCATGAATATGTTAATGACCTGTATTCAGTTTATATTTCTAATATAAACTTTAACGTGTAGCAAGTTACTTGAAATAAAGACTCCATTTAAACACAGCTGTGAGATTTGTCTTGCAGCAGCCTGCAGAGCATATTTGACAAAAAAAGAAGAAAATCTTAAAGCATGCTCAATTCTTACATCATATTTAGATGAGAAAAGAATTACAACTTTCAGACTTTGTTTTAATTAATTTTTTTTATTATTAGAATTCCCTTAATTGACGTTGGAAAAAAATGAGGTACCGTGTCTAAGTGACAAAGAAAAATGAGCTTTACAATCATGACAACACAATTAGATGGGGAAAAAAACACATTTTGATGCATGATTGCCAAAAAAGAAATAGGATAGTCATGTGGGACACAACAGCCTCTTACATAATCCTATTACGTGTTTTGACTGGAATTACTCAGAGGACAATCAACTGTATTTTATGTACAGATCTGAGGAGTGTAGGTTGTTTTTCGAGACGAGAGCAGTGACAGCAACGAGTGCAGTCCCCGAGCAACATGAGGAAACAGCTGGCCATCAAGACACCCGGTGCAACTGATCAGCTGAGATACCTACGATACGGTACAAGCAGATGCAAAATATTCTCTCTTTGTGACCGCCGTGCCGAGAGAGATAGATGAAAACAATATTGTAGAAATGCAAACTAACTACACAAGCTACCAGAAGATTCCACTACATTGATTTCACCTACCGAAATGAGGTCACAAAAGATTAAAAGATCATTTAGGAGCATCTACACTGACTTTCACTGTTCCTGTAAAGCAACGCAAGCTAACAGTTTTAAATATCCTTCATTCTGTCATTGCAGGAAGCTTTACCTCTCAACTTCAACCACCAGCACCTTCAATAATTCAGTCATAAGTTCATGAAATGTGTTGTATCAAAACATTTATATGGATTTGCATTTTATGGAGTCCACAGATTGCAGCAACACAGCCAAAATTGTTCAAACCAAACCAATACAAAAAGAACAGACAGACGCTCGGCACCATTTTTTTAAACCAAGCAAATAAGCCTTCAGCTCCGCATCCACGTTTTCATTCTTACATGTTGTTAGGACGGCAGGAACAACTGAGTACAGAAGCTTTAAAGAGCTACACATTTACACCAACGACTACTTCATACATACCTACAGGGAAATAAATAGTGTCACTTCGATGACCATAAAAACTGTAATAATGCACAACTAACGCGCCGCCAGTTTCAGGATCAACACGCAACCTCACAACTCCTCTTCAGGGGTGTTTAAGCATGATGCTGAGACTCGACTATTACTGTCAGAAATGCTCATGAAATGTGTTAATGGGGGGGGGGGGAGTCCAGAGGGAAGCTACATGATGGTGGTGGACTGTGTGTGTGTGTGGGGGTGGGGTTTCAGAGGAGTGTGTGGTGATGTGGTTTCGGGGCTTCTTGTTGGCGGGTCTGAGTTGTCCTCTTTATGCCTCCAGCTCGAAGCCCATGCCGACTTTGTGTCCACCGGCGTTGAAGTTCTTCCCGTCGATCAGGGCTGAGAGGGTGACCTTGACGCCTGCAGAGACACGAAACGAGTTCAATTTAACATGTTTTAAGACATTTTAATACCAAATAGAATGCAATTTAATATCTGTTTGACGGTCAAAGTATGGAAACCAGCAGGGACGATATGACCTACAATTATTTACTAAGTCCATGGATTTATTGACATTAATATCACATTTCTTTCAGTATTTCCCAGCAGTATATCACAATAATTCATTTTGATATCATGAATTAAATTAAAGTGACCTGGGTATAAGTGGCAGAAAATGGATTTATGGATTAACCAATTAAAAAAAGGATATTTAAGTTTTTGCTCACAAGTCACACTAACCTATTCTGAGTCAATGAGCTTCCGAGCTGCAGCAGTGAAACTGAAACTCTACAAATAAGGATTAAACATCCTCCTGCAGCATCTGGTTTATATCTGCAGATATTGATAAAATATATTAATAATATTTGATTTAGCACTTTTATAGACAGTATAGCAGTGATGCTGCTGAACTAAAACTCAGAAAGTGTTTTTCTTTTTGGAAATATACAAAAAAATATAGTCTCTAGAAGTGTTTGATTCGACTTTTTCCCCACAATCTAGTGTTAAAAAAGCAAACGCAAATCGCAATAAAATCAAAAAATAAAACTTAAGAGTCGGCGCCCAAGTATTGTGATAGTATGGAATAGGGAGATAAGCATTTCGCCCCTGTAGACATAGTGAGTAAATTCATTTATGAAACATCATGTCATTCATTACAAAGGGGCCAACCCCTTCCTTTCTCTTAGCTTAGGAGTTTCAGTTTCTTAGTAAAAGTTGCTCTCAGCAACTTTGTGAAAAGGTCTTCAGAGGAAACTCTTAGCTAGCCCCACTGAGGAGGACACCTAGTGGTAAGATGAGATACTTTGCTGTATTGTAAGGATGTGGTTGATACAAAATATTTGGGTGGATGACAGCGAAAGGCGTTGGGGACGGGAGCCTACCTGGCCGAAGACTCTGGGTGTAGCCTACTCCAATCAGACTGGCATTGTTGACTTTGGCCTGCGGGGCGAAACATGACGAGACATGAAACAAAACAGCAAGAATCGTGTTTTTGCCTCAACAAACAAGTGCTGTACAGGAAGAGCTGGAGCACGCACAGACAGAGAGGCGTCTTTATCCAGCTTGTATTTGGCAGCGATGCCGAAGCGAGTGTTGTTGCTGCCGGCGGTCCAGGCCAGAGTGACCGCTGTCTCCAGCTCGTTGTTCACCTTCTGGTAGATGGAGCCGCCGAACTCGGTCCCATCGTTACTGATGAGAGAGAAAAGACTGATTCAGAGGCGCTCAGAGACCAGATTCTACACCTTCTATGAAGTTGGATGGACTAACAAGAGACAGATTTAAAACATATTTTCAAAATCAAAGCAGCAGACAGAGATATTTAGTCTCATGCTAGCAGTGCAATCACTGCAGCACTCACACATTGGTGTGCAGCTGGAAGTCCCCAGCCCTGTATCCGAGGGCGAAGTTGTTCTGGGCCAGTTTGGACTTGGCCGTGTCGAAGGCCATCTGGTAGCCAGCCAGCCAGCCCTCGTAGCCCAACACGGCAGCAGCGTGGATGATGGGACCCTCGAAGTCAACGTCGCAGCCCAGGTTCACGTAGTCGCGCTTGTAGCCCGTCTTCAGCTTGCCGCTTTTCTTACTGAAAAATGGGTTTACAGGGTTAAATGTTAGTTAATCTCTAATAGTGTCATATTAAAGGGTAAGTCTGGTCATATTCTATATTTTTCTTATTGTCAACAAGTCCAAATCCATTTTGTTTCACTGCATCCGAGGGAACGTTAGCTAGCTAACAGCGGCAAAACTAGCTTGTCTCTACCTGATGATGAGTCGTGACTGCTGTGGTGATAATTCAAACGAAACTGGTTGTTGAAATTATGCATTTTAATTTGACGTTTTTTTATGCCCCACTGGTTGAGAATGGCTGCACAATAGCACCAAATGTGGATTCATCCGTCGCTGAAAATAGTCCCCAGAAAATGCACTATTTCCTCCTGTTTGTTTGATAAAAACTACAGTGAGCAGCTGGTTTAGCAAATTCCTGAGACTTTTAAAAAATTTAACTATATATTTGTGAGCCGTTTTCGAAATAAGTGGTGGATGGTTTCCCATCAAAAAGAGCAGAAACTGACTTCAGGTGCTCCATACAACCAGGCCTGACCCACAGTTCATACTTATTACATAATGTAATCCCATAAGGCAAATAAATGTAGTCTCACCCCGTGTTTGGTACAAAAGACGTATCCAAGGCAACCTTCAGTCCTTGAGTCAGCTGTGGGTGAAGCAACAATTTGTGTTCATTTTTAACCACATGGCAGAGTGAGACTTTAACAATGTACATTTGATCAGAGTCTGAACACACACACACGTACCTGGTCCTCCACAGTGACTTCAGTAGCCAGTGTGTTATCTGTGTTCCACTTCTGGGTGAAGCTCAGGCCCAGCTCCTTCATCTTGTATTTGGTCTCCAGGCTCCCCGAGGCCTTCCCCGTGTCTGTGTTACTGGAGCCAGATGTGTTGAACTCCTGACGGGAGGACCAGGAGGACAGAAATCATTGGTGGAACAAAGTCAGTCAGACACAGGAAACAAAAACTGAACCGTGTGGATTATTATAGAATATCCAAAGCATTCGGAAAAAATAGAGACAGACCTTAAAGACTGAGACCAAACTTAATTATTATTAAACTGAAATAAAATAAGAAATATCAGAGGCATTTACCACTGTACATATCAGACCACACAGCTGACAGACAACCCCGAACATTAATGCATGCAAGACACCAGTAACACACGTGATGGACAGAAAAACACACTGATAAGTTTGGGATTTGAATTAATATGATTTACATAAAGGCACCATCTTACATTTCACTGTGACAAAGCCAGAGTGCACAGCTAGAAAACACTGACAAGGCTGCAAAACAAAGAACCTGTATCTGCCTAAAGTGAGTATTACATTTTTCAAATTTTGTTTCATATGGCTGCCATAGTCCGTTCATTTTATTTGCATTAATTAACATACTAAAACAGCGACTATGAGGTTTAAGTACCGACTTTCAGCTTCGTGTAGAACTTGTAGTACTTTTTAATACTCTGTATAAACAGTGTCAGAAGTCACTACTATACAGTGCGCCATATTTACTGAATTCTGAGTGTGTAAATTTCTGCTCTATAAAGTTTCCTCAAAAATTCCACAACGTAATTAAAAAAGGTGGCGTCCCTGGCATGCACACTACTTTCTGATAACTATCCCATAATGCAATGCGTTGCATTTTGTAGATGTGGCTTTCAGCGATGACGCAAAATGATGATGATTAGTAAGAGCTGAAATCTCAATTTAATGCTCACAACAGAGTAAACTATTGATCGTCTATTATACAGGGAGATGAGGATGAGTGAAGGAGAGAGTGCCCAATTTGTGGATGAAGGTGGAGGACAATGACAGGGCTAGATTTCCTATAATATTCACTCTTTCTGGATTTCTCTAATTAAACCTGAAAGGCAGCACTGACTTTACCCTCACAGGCAATCTGCTGCAGTACAGAGACACGACGACAGAAAATGTATGAATGTCTAAATACTAAATATTGTACGTCCAACTAACTCTTTACAGAACTGTGAGATGATGCAATGTTGCCTTTTATTAGAAATCACATTGCTGCAACATCCTCAAAAGCAAAGGGTAGGGGCTCCCTTGTGGCCTAGGGGCGCAGACCATGAACCGAAACGTCTCTGGTTCAGGTCCAGCTGGGGACCTTTGCTGCATGTCGTTCCCCATCTCTTTCGTTTCCTGTCATCTCTCTACTGTGTCTGAAGTAATAAAAACGCCCCAATCACGACCAGGACAGAACTCCAAATAAATGACTCATTCATACTGACAGAAATCATTTAGCCGGAGAGCTTTCCTGCTCCTCCATGTGTTGGTATTGTGTTAACTACTCAAATCTTAGTGTGGAACCAGAAAGTGGAGATAACGTTCAGATCAGCTGATAATTAATAAGCTCTGGATATCATCAACACACACGTATCAATAAAGAACATCAGGACTTTTTTTTGTGTTAAGACTTAACTCGTAACTGATTTATAGCGCTGAAAAGATGCAGCAGAGTTTTTATGTTTCCATCTTAGTAAAAGTCCACCGCAACAAAACGATCAGACAGGAAATGTGAGAGCAAAGTGGCGACAGTCCAACCTGTAGCTCAGTAAATCTGAAACCAGCGCAGTGAGACACTAATGAAAGAGAGCTACATTAGGGAGAAACTAACAACACATCTATACTGTGGACATATGGGAAGGTCATTGTGGCAAGTTATGTCCAAGAAAAATGAAAGTCGCCCGTTTTAAAAAGTTTAGACACCATGACAGGAAGAAACAGCCTGCAGTAAACATCTGCAGAGGATCTGCTTCTCAGCTTGTTTTAGCACCTAGCTAACCACAGACTATCTCGGTCTTCTCAAAACTGACTCTGGTGACCAGTTTCTGAGAGTCAGAGAGATTCACGAAGAACTCAATATCTGTTCACAAGCGTCTACAGCCATGCTAGCTGTGCCTGGGCTACAATGATAATGCTAGCTTGTTGATGTTTAGCAGGTGTAATGTTTACCACGTTCACCGTGTTGTTTTAGCATGTTAGCATGCAAGCATTAGCTCATTAGCACTAAATGCAAGGTACAACAGAGGCTGATGGGAATGTCATTAGTTTTGCATGCATTTGGTCAAAAACCAAGGTGATGGACAAATTAAAATTTTAAAAATTTGACCTAATGATGATGCTAGAGGAAAAGTCAGGAGATCAAAGTTATTACAATTCATCCACTGAGAACCATTAATGTGTGTGCCAAATTTCACAGCAACCCGTCCAATTGTTGTCAAGATATTTTAATAAAGACATAAAACGTCAACCTCATGGTGGCGCTAGAGGAAAGGTCAGAGGGTCACCAAAGTCAGTAGGGTTTATCCTCTGGGGATCATGAGTGTCTGTACAAAATTTCATGACAATCCATGTAATAGTTGTCCAGATATTTAAGTCTGGACCAACTGACCAACATTGCCATCCCCACAGTCATGCTGCTAGCTGCTAGCATGGCTAAAACTCTGTCGTGTGTATCTGCCTAAAAAGCTAATTTAAGTGAGAGGGTGTAAAAGAGAAAATGTGTTACATTTTCACTCCTGCATTTTGGAAACATTTGGAGTATGGTGAGCAATTTAAATGTGATACATTAGACAGTCTTATGCAATATTAAGTTTAATATATTTGGGTTTGGGGCTTTAGGAAATAGCGATGGTCATTTTTCACTATTTCCTGACATTTTATAGACCAGACGATTAACTGATTAATCCAGATGACAATGAGCAGATACTAACTGATAATGAAAATGTAGCACTAAACTACAGGTGACTTATAAACTGACAAATACATTAGACTGACTCAAAGAAAACCATCACAAGGAGAAGTTAGATCTGACTGAGTGATGTGACAGAACATGGACAGCAAATAATTGTTATAAAACACACTGATAGTCATGCTGTATGAATGATTATCACAAAGACAAAAAGAATTAGAGAAAAAAAAAAACAATAGAAAAACAATGTGTGAATGAACAACATGATGGTGGTGGTTATTATATGAACAAACAGCTGTCAGCTCTGACACCAATCTTACCATCTACATTAGAGCGCGAGCAGTCCAGTACAGACGGCAGCAGCATGGAGACAGAGCAGCGGTTAGGAAAGGCAGGTAGAGAGACAGACAGGCCACAAAACAAACATGGGTTTGTCGTGTTTCTCTAGAACTGAGCACAGACTCAGCCAAGCAGGTCTGCATCAGCACCGCTCGCCAACCTGGAAACCTTCAAGCTCCAGGTTACAGGGTTCAGGGTTCAGGAGTTTAGTTCAAAAGGTGTGTGGAGTTCAAGTGAGGGTCGGGGGTTAGAGACTGATGGCAGAACATGGGAAGGCAGGGAGATGGACTGGGCAGAAAGCATCCAGAAAATGACAACAGGTTATAAACAAAAACAAAAAGCGTCCTCACCACTCCACTTTGTGATTTGGTCTTAAGGTCCAGCTTCACAACACCAAAGCCTGGTGGATTTCAAAACACAGAGTTTGAGTGTTAGCGTGCAAGATAAAGCAAATAAATCAAATGCAAGAAGATTTCAAAGAAATAGTTCCGACATTTTGGGAAATGTGTTTGTCCACTATCTCGCTGAGAGTTCGATAAGAAAATCGATACCGCTCTCATATCTGTCTGTTCAATATGAAGCGGGAGCCAGGAGACAGTTAGCTTAGCTTAGCATAAAGGCCAGCACATGTGGTTTTAGGATCTTCAGTTTCTGTGTAGATTAAACATAAGAGGTATAACATGTGAATTAGAGAGCTTTAGAGGTGCTGACAGGCCAATTTTATTGATCTTTTGACAGAGCCAGGCTAGCTGTTTCCCCTTGTTTCCAGTCTTTATGCTAAGCTAAGCTAACCGTCTCACATTTAACCGACACGCGAGAGTGGGATTGACTTTCTCATCTAACTCCCGGCAAGAAAACAAATAAGCGCATATGCCAAAATGTCGAACTAGTCTATTCAAAGTATCTGCAATGATATGCTCACCTCATGTTTGGTTCAATATACGGGTTCATCTTTTGATGTTTTGGGCAAAATTTGAAGACAATTATGATTACTCATCCTCATGTCAATATGCCAGCTAAAACACAGGTTAAGTTTGTTTTGAAAAGTGCTATATAAATGTATTATTATGTATGTATTATAAGTTTATGTCCACATAATGTAAAGCAAGTTTGCTAGTGCCAGATACATTTTTTTACAGCGCCAAAGAGAGAAAGACATTACTCTCGTCTTGTGTAGCTTAAATATTTATTTCCTCTCTGAAACTTCAACCAGGCTGCTGTGTCTTCATTTTCTACACAGAAGGCTAACATGGAGGTACGCTAGCTATGCTTCATGTGGACAGTGAGAAACAGTGAAAAATGTCCGTCATAATTTCCTTAAGTCCAAGGTGACATCTTCAAATTGTTTTGTCTAACCAACAGTCAGTTAATTATCACAGAAGACAAAGAAAAGCAGCAAATCCTCACATTTGAGAAGCTGGAACAAAGTTAATCTTTGGCATTTTTGCTTGAAAAATACTTAAACAATTAATCGATAATCAAAACAGTTGGCAGTTAATTTTCTGGTGATCAACTCATTGATTCATCGACTAATCGTTGCAGCTCTATAGCTATCCTTTCAATGTCTCTTGGTGTATTGTAAATCAATGAGCAGAACTGATTTATGGCAATACTTGATTTTTATATAATACACATCATATACAATTTAAATCCACTCCTGTCTGGTTAATTTACCCATTTAAAGATCACATAATTGATTTTCCAGTAAAATGTATTATATCAGAATATATATATATATATATATAGAGAGAGAGATACTGTAACATTTTTATTTTTATTCATCCATATTGCCCACTTCTAGCTCAAACAGTACAAAAACACATGACCTTTCTGGATGCTATTTCAAACATTACACACCTACTTCTAAAGCTAGATACTTAATTTCATCTTTGGTGGATTGGTTGTATAGTTTGCTTTTTATATTATCTGCACACTGTAGAGAGGAGTCTCACAGCTAAACTCACTGAAACGCTGGATTTGAAGAGGGTCTGTGTTTCAGGAATTTCTAACAGTTAATAATTTACTCTTTGGGCTAAATCAGTACTCACCATAGCCCTTGCTGAATATATCCTTGGCAGCCTTGCCCAGGTCTGAGTATGAAGGAGGGACAGCCATTGTGCTGGAGAAGATAAAGTCAAGTCATGCCATCAGTGCCACTAACTCGCATATTTACAAGTCAATGAACAAATCAAAAAGCAGGTTGAAGCACACATTTTCACTTTTCTACAAGGGGTTGCAGTGATTTAGTGCTACAGTAAAGGTCACATCTGAGTCTTCTGATGATGCTGCACCACTAGCAAAGCTTATCCTGGACGAAGGCAGTCAGTGGGGTTTAGTCATATACCCAAACAATGCAATAGCTATCATATAATTAAACAGCCAAGTCTCCCGGTGTGCTCCAGCAGAAAGGAACAAGCTGTTCCTTTAGAGGCAGCTGGGAAGCTAACAACTAATGGGCTCTGCATCCAGCTGAAACAAGAAGCTATTAGGGTAGCTAAAAAGCCTAGCAAGAACTGCACCACAAAAAAAATATATTTAACCCTGTATATCAGCACAAATTATATTTAAATTGCTAAGCTAGCAGATGTCCAAGCATCACAACAAACAGCTCCTAATATATCTCAAGGTTGTAAAAGAAAAGGGCCCTGAACCTCATCCTGGTTATGCTGCTGTTCAGACAAATCTACAGCATTACTGGAGATGTGTCCTCTTTATGAACAGCTAGCTTAAATAAATCCCCACGTGAACAATGCTGAAACAAAACGAGTCTTGTCTGCATTAAATGGTTGGTGCTACATGCTGCATCTCTTACTTGGGACAAAGGACAGCATTATGGGCCAGTGACAGAGGTGTGGGGGGTTTTGACAGCTAGCTAGTTAGCTAGCTGCTGTGTGAGCTGCAGTAACAAGCTAGCTAACTAGCGAGAAAAGGATACGACAGATGACTAACAGTTAATGTTAATGTTCATACTACTCTACCTGCCCCCCAAAACACACACACACACCCACACCCCTTAACAGCTAGCTAGCCACAAACCCAGCTGATAAAGTTGCTAAATGCGTAGCTAACGTTGCAGTTTTGTATCTCTGCACTATCACACGGGAAACCTATCATCCAAGGATTAAACTGTGCATTACAAGGCTAAACATCATTACATAACAGACCTACCGTTAGCTAAATCGCTCAACATGCTAGGTATGTGGCTAACCTTGGAGAGAGACGTACCGTTATCTCAGGAGCAATTAGTCACGTAAATTATCACACAAGTATTATAAAGCTAAGCGCTGTATTTGAGATTAATTAGCATTGTTTATTCTCCTTACCAGTGCAAAGGTGTCTGGAAGGGGAGTCTGCAAAGCCTGGAGTGTCCCTGGTGCGATGCTGCTGATGAGTGGATTGACAGCTAGCCTAGCTTAGCAATACAGGGAACAGGGCACAATGAAGGAGACATATGGCGCATGCGCGGTACCCGTGCGAAAAGCGAACAAAGACTCGATACAAAGCAAGAGAGTAATCCCACGACCACGACCTCATCCAGGCACGTTTACACGAGAGAGAAACGTTTAATGGAAACAATTCGGATACAGAAATTGATGCTAATACTTTTGTACTTTTACTTAAGTAAAATGTTGCATGCAGGACTTTAACTTGTAACAGGGTATTTCTACAGTGTGGTATTGCTGTTTAATAAATGTAGCGGAGTAAAAAGTACACTATTACCCTCTGAAATGTAGTGGAGTAGAAGTATAAAGTAGCATAAAAGGAAAATACTCAAGTAAAGTACAAGTACCTCAAAGTGTACTTACTTGAATACATGTAAGTTGCTGTTAATTTGACAGATGGTTATTTCTGAACAGGAGTGGGGTGGGAAACAGCGCCCTCTACATGCGAGCTGTCGCATTTAAAGTGGGCCGAAAACTTAGCAACGACAAAACTGGCGAATGAGATGAGACCGTGGATGTATGAAGAGAACGCGTTTCAGGTGTTGTTTTGCAGAGAATCACTCCGGTCCTCCTTAAATGTTTGTGACAAACATGGCGTTTTTCCGTGTCGGGGGGGGGGGGTTGGGGGTTGTCGTGTCCTGCCCCGCCCTGAATGAACACTGACTCGACGCTATCAGCCTCTCTGTGTGTGCCACGGAGGGAACTCCACTGTGAAAAGTACACAGACTATCAACTATAGACCAAGACCAAAAGTCCAATGGTCAACACCGCCTGCCTGCCTGCCTGCCTGTCCTTTGAATGTTTGCACCGCGGCTCCTGCACAAAGCACCCAGACTGCATGAGGGCTTGAAGGCTGACCGGGTTTGAAGCAATCGAGCACATCCGTATTAACTAA
The DNA here is from genome assembly GCA_008360985.2 of Macquaria ambigua. Classification (NCBI taxonomy): domain Eukaryota; kingdom Metazoa; phylum Chordata; class Actinopteri; order Centrarchiformes; family Percichthyidae; genus Macquaria; species Macquaria ambigua. The sequence continues at coordinate 22,603 of VMKM01002396.1, forward strand.
AAAAAAGTTAGGCCGGGGTATCGCAGTCATGTCCGGACAAAATAGATTTGTGAGCCCGTTTCACAGACCCCAGTGTTTGGCCGCTGCAGCAGCTCCGGCGGGGAAAGCCAAACTCACGCACCCTGGCAAGGCTATCCTGGCAGGTAAGAAAGTTTGTATGGGACTGAGCTCCTGCTGCACACAGAGGCGGCTGGTAAACTTGTTTACAAGTTTTGGCACTGAACCTGTGTGTGCAGATATGATCAGAGGGCCTTGACTGCAGCACTGTTTTATTAAACTACACTCATGCGCTTAAATGCATAGGAAAGACATTGTGCACTGCAGGCAGGAGAAAGTGGGCTAGATGTAATAATTGACCATGCTGAGCTTGTCTGGCTCTCCTCTCCATAGTGGAACTAAAAAAGTAAGAAGTTAGTGGAAATCCATGTGAGAATCATGTTCACTTTGTCCAAACTTTTGGTCCTACCAAAACCTGTTTCTTGGTTTGGGGGCTGGAGGCTGGACAGTGGGGTGAATTCCTGGGGACCTTTTAAACTTTAGCTTCAGATCATTTTCAAAGAAACCAGAGTGACATGAACTCTGATTACCTGCCCTGTCTTATTAGCCAATGAGTGACTGATGCTCAAACTTCACACACAGCTCAGCATTTACTACAGGGCAATCATTATTGGTGACATTGCAACACCAATAGGACGTAATAAAGAGCTGACGGCCACACATGCTGAATCTACGGTGCTACTGAAAAAAGCTCAAAAGAAAAGCTTTGTTGGTTCGTGTAGTTATCTGTACGTTACTGTCAGCAGTTTGGTTGGTGTTTTCTATTCACATAGAGCCCTTATATACTGTGTGCTCAGAGGCCCGGTTCTCCATGTTCAGTTGCATGAGCCACGATGACAAAGCACATTGCTCTGTCAGCCTCTGCACACGTTCACCTGGGTTACAACACGCCTGCCACAAGTTCGGTTCAGGAGCTCTTACAAAGGGGCATGAAAGGGTCAAGATGATTTTCCATGTTTCTTTATTCAGTCACGGCCCCATCTGCATTAAAGCTGCTGTAAATAAGGGTTTACGTGATGTTTTATAGTCCTAATAGAGTGTGGTAGGCATGACATGGTTCACTCTCATTCGACTAATAGGATGACAAGGCATCTATCGGCAAGTCACAAGAGAATAACTGGATCACATGCCAAGGCTTTATAAAACCACTAATCCCCACTGAAACAGACACAATCTGTTTCTTTTTTTATAATTTAAAGTTTTAAAACAAGAGTATACATCAACAAACAAGGCAGGTAACCTAAGAAAGGCAATTATTTGGTTACAATAATGCGGTGTAGTATTACATGGCAACAATTACATATGATACTGTACCAGACCAGGTTTAGGTTGCTCCCTCTGGACATACACCCACTAAAGTGTCCCATTGTTCTTTAATCATATCATTTTTCCAGCATCTTTTCACACGCAGCTGTTTCCATCGTTTGTTCCCTCCACAGTTTCAGTTTAGGAGTTTGAGGCTCTTTCCAACATCTCAGAATCAACCGAGCAGGTTGTTAATACTCTCCACTACAGTTTTGTTGGCAGCATCTATGTTACAGCGCGGCTAAACTGTGGACTAATCTTAATGGATACTTGTATGTTTTCTTTATTCTTTAAAACAACAAGACATTTTGGGAAATACGGAGTCGGATGAGAAGAACGATATCAATCGTCTGTATCTGTCCTTTAAATACGTAGCTAAAGCCAGAATACGTTTCGCCTAGCTTAGCATAAAGACTGGAAACAGGGGGAAACAGCTAGCCTGGCTCTGTCCCAGGAAGTCTCTGTCCCCCATAAATCCACAACTTTTTACACTTCCACTTAAACAAACAAGATATGTCGTGTTAATTAGTGAGCTGTAGAGGTGCTGGTGGGTGGATTTTGTTAACTTTGGACAGAGCCAGGCTAGCTGTTTCCCTCTGTTTACAGTCTTTGTGCTAAGCTAAGCTAACCGTCTCATGATAAGAGCTGGTCGAATTCTCTAAATGTTAAGAAAAGGTGCTCCACTGCTTCCTTTCTTATCTCCTTTAGCATAGGGTACACTGCACCATCCTTTACCAAAAGGAAAGGAGATAATGCCGTCCATTTAAAGCGACCACTGCAGACCCACGTCAATAACATCCGCCGTTGCATGATTATGTAGCCTAGTCTTCTTGCTATGATAAAGCTATATTGCCTCCACTTTTCTAGAGATACCACTGAACCTGTGGCCATTTATAAATAAGTTTTGTCTGAAGAACTACAGGCTACACTCTTAAGTGTTGCAAGCATCTTTAAAATGAAGTAGTAAATGAGCATTGACTATCTGAAGGGTCAGCAGCAAACAACAACGACAGCCCTCTCCCTACACTCACTTTCAAAATACCTGTTCAGGTGTCTGTACATGTTGGACTCGATAAACTGGTTCTATATCTTTTTCCAGCTTGAACACGGGGACGTGATGCAGGTACTACATGGAGGCCTGTCTTGTTTGCAGATGATGATGTGGACTGTGTTGTGGATCTAGGCTTAATTTGTAGGTACAGCTACAGTTATAAAGCCAGTCTCTAACCGAAGGAATGCCGGGGTGTGCCATAACCAGCACTTTAAGAGCTCCAGTGTGGTCGTCAAAAAGCACTTGATGTTCTAGTGAAAACGGTTATTTGTGTAACTGTAATTTTGTGATTGCACGAGCAGCCTGACTTGCATGTGAGAGCGCAGGCTTGAACTTCTCTGCATGACATTTTGGTAGAAAGAATACATGTTAAAATCATCAACAAAGGGCCCTTTTTTAAATGTGTGAGGATGAATTCAAGCTTCAGGGATACTCAGCTTACCAGGGGCCACTTGTGCAAAATGACAGTTTTAATTAAAAATAAACTTAATAAACAAACATTAATAATATTGATCAGATATGTTGCGGTGCTACCACACGGGAACGCTGCACTGAAGCTACCATGTTTTGACTCGTGATGGCGCCTGATATTAGCCACCTCGCATACAGCAATTGTCATTTGGCAAATTAAACACAGTGGTTTGGTGTGAGGCGGCAAAATAAAGGCAAATTCATCCGTCCATGCTTCAATGAATTGCCTGTTTGCAGCAGCAGGCAATTGGGAGAAGTTTGCCCTCAGGTTTTTCTGCCAGGCAGACAGCCCTGAAGGCAAACCTCCCACGTGCAGCGCGCAGGTCAGGTGTACATGAACTTTTCGCGGAAATCAAGTGTCATTACTTGCACTGCACAGATCGCTGACAGGCTAATATGCAACTTTAACAGCCAAGGGACATTATTGAACATTTACTAACTGGTATAAACAAAATGTTCACAGTGTGAATCAATTCATTTTCATTGTGAATTAGAAAATGGTCGGCAGGCCACCCAGCACCCTATCGCAGGCCACATTTGGCCCACAGGCCGCAAGTTGAATATCGCTTTTACATCTACCGTTCACATTAAAGCCTTTTTCTTTTTTCAGCCTTCTTTTTATAACCACTTCTGCAGAAATGTGTTGTTTTTTTAACAAGTCCTCACCACTTAAGGCCTGTAGCAGCATTTGTAGCTGAGTTGTTTGCAGGCAGATTGTAGTAGAAGCGTAGAAGCAGGGATGTTAGTGGAATAACTTGTCAAACTTGTTTAGCTGTTGTACAAAAGCCGCACACTTAATGTGCTTTTTTTTGACAAAAAGCTCGTTTCCTTGCAAACGTGTCACTTCTAAGAGCATCCGAGGAACCAGACCGCTCTCTGACTGATAGTCTGTGCTGCTGGAGGGCGATGTGGTGAACAGTATGTGCTCTGAAGGCTACACACCCCCTTGAGTTGGAGTCAGGCCAGGGGGAGTAACTGTAGGCAGAATCACACTGAGATCAGCCGAGCCAATCAGCTGCCGGCTGCGTGTTTGCTGTTGAACGGCAGATGTGCGACAACCGGGTTTTAAGGTGGAGCTGGTTTACACTGTAGCTGAAATACTGTATAGCAGACGCGCATGCAACAGTCTCTGATGATTACTAATGTGCACCAAAATCTGCAAACTCATCTTTAAGTCTGTTTTTACCCAGAAACTTTAACTGTATTTTACCTCACCTATAATATTCTTATTTATATCATTTTTATTTATTTTTTATTATTTTATCTCTATTTATATTTATGTCTAAATCCTTTCTACTTTGTTGTTAATGATCCTAGTTCTTGCATCTGTGTTTTTAATTAGCATTTTTTTACATTTTGTGAAGCACCTTATATTGCATCTTTTTTTGTGAAATGTGCTGTAAATATATAAAGTTTTATTATTTAATTATCATCATTATAAATTGTGCAAAATACTGTGGGAATATTGTGTAATTACCTCAACATGCAGGACAGTGTAATTACTTTGAACTGTTAAACTTTGTAGTTTTTGAGTGTAAAAGCATAAAAGTTTATTTTGCAGCTAGATCGCGAGTGATTGTGCGTAGTGAACAGTAGTCAAAGAAACTAATATTTGTGTTTGTAAAGTACATTAGATAAAGAAAAACTACATTTCTACAAGAAATAAAAGGTTGTAGTTTTACCTGCTGTCTATAAGAGTTTGGTGTGTTGATGAAATGCACTTGTTGTGTGGTGTTGAGCAGAAAAAACCTTAAAATGTTAATGTTTCTTGGCTCTTTGTGGTGTGTTTTTTTACTGTTATTTCAGGTGGGCTCGCAGGAGGCATAGAGATCTGCATCACCTTCCCCACAGAGTACGTCAAAACACAGCTGCAGCTGGACGAGAAGGCAAATCCTCCCAAATACAAAGGCATCGGTGAGTTTATGTTCCCCGACTGTTTTTATTTATTTCACCTGAACTGTTTAATGGTCACTTTATTAGGTACACCTGTAAAATCTAATACAATCCAATACAACAGCTCAGCCATTAACTCCACCTTTACAAATATGTTATATGTTAATATGTTTATTACTGAGGTGTTGGACTGGACTGCATTATACTGACATGTGTTTCTAAGATTCTCCCCTCCAACACATTAAAAACACCTCTCCATATAATGCAGTCCAGTTCAACAAGCAACTACAAACTCGATAATAAACATATAGTTCAATTAATACCTCTTAGTATCAAGTGCAAGCTGCTAGATGATATTCTGTAACAGAATGTGGAGATCTTAATATGTTTTTTATGCTTTACTTTTTAATATGTTGATTTTTGCTTCTTGAACTGCGTCTTTTGTCTTTTATAATTCGGTTCTCTTTTTTTGAGTGTCTTTGATAGTTTTTACCTTTTTCTGCTTCCTAAAAAAATGTTTTTAGTAGTTTTTTATTTTCTATTATTTCTTAAAGTGTAACTCCACCCTCAGATTCAGCTACAACCGTCTCTCCCAGCAGATTTAAAAAATGCATCGAGGGAGGGAACCACACCTGTAGGAGGCGTGGCCTCGTGGCTGCGTAGTGTGTGAGTCAGGAGACAGACTGACACTGATTAGAGTCTTTCTCTATATAAATTTCATGACGTAGACAGGTCCGAACTGGTCCACTCTATGTCAGCATCGGCCTCGCAGGTTCAGGGCTGATTTAAAACAGTAGATGACATGTTGAGATATTTTCAACCCATGAAATGTTTTAACAGCAGCATTGATGAGTTTCATCACAGTACAGTCATATCAGTTAGTTTACAGCTCATAAAACACGTTTAAGTGTGCAGCACCTCTTTAAATGTCAGACATTGAATGCCTGTCTCTGGTTGACTGTTGACTGTATAAACACCAGTGGAAATAAATGTTCAAACCCTGACAAACTGCGATGTTGTATGTTATAGATATAGTAGAAATAAAATAACCATCATTCATTTTTGAGTAGCCGTATAGAGTAGATCTACTTGGTTAATGATGTGACCAAAACATTATGAAGTGCCTGTTTTGAGTATAAATGGTGTCTACAGATCCTTCAGCAGCCCACAGTGGTTGTTGATTAATGATTTATATAGTTATATAGTTAATCAGCAGCTGATGTTTAAGATCCAGAGTTTAGTCCCTTTTAGATTTCTGCTTGAGTAACAATCCGTAGTAATTTTTGACATTGTGTTGTTGCAGATTTGAGTGCAAACAGGAACGAACAGACGTGTATTTGCGTAGTAAGTTATCTGTTGTTATCTGTTTGATGAAAGCTTGTGAACTTTGGCATACATCATGTTTGTCTGAGGAAACTCAGTATGACTGGCCGCAAGAGAACCAAGAAATTCACAGTTCTCTTCTTTCAACAACTCGGCTTTTACAGCGAGACTTTCAGAACAAAGCAGCTGCTGATTGTGTGAACCGAGGAGCTTTTCTTGGCAGCAGTGCAGAAGTCTTTTGATACTGGAGCAAGAAATCATTGTCGTCTTTTCCATCTTATTTGTTTTTTCTTCTTTCGTCCCTCTGTCTCCCCCTGCAGTCGACTGTGTGAAGCAGACAGTGAACAGTCATGGGGTGAGGGGGCTTTACAGAGGCCTGAGCTCGCTGCTGTATGGATCGATACCTAAAGCAGCTGTCAGGTACTGAAACCCTCCAACCAGAGCGGGACATTAGCAGCAGCCACCAGCCAGATGCTGGTAAAATATGAAAACAGCTGGTTGATTTCAGACGCAAAATAATGATTTACTTTTGAGTGGCTGCTGAATTTGAACATTTATCTGTCAGTGGCTGGTAGATGTTCACATTTTAAAAAGTTAATTTCCCACCCTGCCTCCAACCTTACACACACACACACACACACACACACACACACACACACACGCACACTTCATGAATGTACAACATCTTATTTGCAGTACACCCCCATGATGACGGCGGACATGTGAAACAAAACTTCTATATATTAATTATTTCGTACCACTTTCTTTCTAACAAGGCCCCCATTTTTAAGTGTTGAAGTTGTAGAGCTAGTCGATTAATTGATTGATTAATCAATTAATCATTGGTTCTGAAGCAAAATGCCAATCATTCTCTGGTTGCAGCCTCTCAAATGTGAAGATTTGCTGCGTATATCACTGTAAATCGCAGCTTGGGCTCTGGGAAATTGTGAAGGATTTTTTTCACTATTTTCTGATGTTGATCAATAACAAAATTAACTGTTAATTGCAGCCCTAATAATTTATTTTTTTATTGGTTGATAAATCATTTACTAATGCTTTATAGATTAATTATAAGTCATTAATAAGAATCAGAGCCGCAACTAACAATTATTTTCCTAATTGATTATTTTCTCAATCAATCGATTCATTGTTTGGTCAATACAATGTCAGAAAATAGTAAAAAAAAAAACATCAACCTGTTTTGTCCAAATCCAAAAAACATTCAGTTTGCCGTCACATCAGACAGAAAAGTAGTAGTAAGTAGTAACAGTGTTTGGGTTGCCAGGTTGTGGCTAGTGTTTATCCTTCCAATTTGGTAATAATACACTTACAAATGTTAGTTTGTTAGTAAGTGGGTTTCTTACTCACTTTAAATGTTAATCATTTGTTAATAAATAGACCACTCAAAGGGATTTTTCACAACCTGGCAACCCAAAAGTTGTGCTTATTGATGGCTTATAAATTAAATGATAGATGAAGCCTTAGTCAGGTGTTTATTAACTATTAGCAAAACCACTGCACTTCATAAACCCTAAAAAAAAGTGATTATTTTCTATTTTGAGTCATTAATCTTATTTTTTATTCTTCAATGACTTCTACAGATTTGGGATGTTTGAGTTCCTCAGTAATAAGATGCGCGATGAAAACGGTAAACTAGACAGTAAGCGAGGGTTCCTGTGTGGCCTGGGGGCGGGAGTCGCAGAGGCTGTGGTCGTCGTCTGTCCTATGGAGACCGTTAAGGTAAAAACGCAGCATTATTAAACGTGCATTAATACATTTTTGGGCACTAGGGGGCAGCATAACGAGCTGTAAACACAACACTGATGTAACCAACCTTATACTGTATAGTTTATATGGCTAATGTGTTAGCAGGTAGTTGCCTATTGGCTCATCCAGCAGACACAGAGCAACATTATCATTTATTTGGAGTCGTGTTTGTGTCACCTGATGACTGGAAGTTAACTTTAGTTCTGTTTTGGTCTCCACCAGCTCCTGAGGAAAATAATCTTGCTTTTAGCTGCTAAATGTTTCCAAGCTAGCTGCTAACTTTGTCTGCTGTTTAGTGCCGGCAGAGAGGGTACAGAGGGTTTACCAGAGCTTTTTTGCTTAAAACAGCTGCTTGCTGCTGCTGGAAACGAGGTTGTTGAGAGCTGTGAGAGTGAAGTCAAAACAATGAGCTTAAAGATGCTAAAACGCTTCATAGAGATTTTATCAAATGTATTTGTTTCCACATTATTGTACTAAATAAATAAACTAAAGTGAAAACGAAATGTTAAAGACAGGACCAAATGTCTGCTGCAAGACAAAAACAAAGACCACTAGTTACGTCGTCTCTCATAGCCAGACCTCCACACTTTGTTTTAGCGCTGTGCAACACTGGAGAAAGGTCCGGCTGAACCCATTATCATTCTGGTATGGGGGGGGGGCTCTGGCTTGTTTGTACAAAATAGATAGCAGAAGGGGACTGAAATAGTCGGCCAATGGCAGGCTTATACCCACAGCCTGCTTCCTGTGAGTCAGACCACTTGTTACCTAAACATCTTCCTCTCATAAGCTCTCCTTTCACTCATCAGTCCTCTTCAGGAGTTAAACATCCAATGTACTTCAATGCAAATAAAATATTTCTAATACTGTTTTGCACATTGCAGCATTACTGTTTGCATGCCTCTGATTTTAAGGGCTTCTATTTGACACTTTTTTTATGATGTCATTTTAGGTCAAATTCATCCATGACCAGACATCAGCAAACCCAAAGTACAAGGGATTTTTCCACGGGGTGAGGGAGATCGTCAGAACTGAAGGTAAGGAGGGCTTCTTGGACTTTACTGCCACCTGCTGTTCTTCAGACTCCACCACGTAATGATTTTGCCACACAGGATGTTCAGGTTGTTCATCATGTCCCGTGTATTTGAGTCATCTCATCTATTATTTAGATGATAATATTCTTCCTCGGCCTCATTACCCCTGAAAGGTTCATTAATTTAAGTGTTGGTGACTCTGAAATGAAACTGGGAAGCTGCATTTTGCTCGAGTTAGCTGATAATACTGATGCATCTTCAGGGCTGAAGGGGACTTACCAAGGCCTAACAGCCACCGTGTTGAAACAAGGCTCCAACCAGGCCATCCGCTTCTACGTCATGACTTCACTGAGAAACTGGTACAAAGGTGTGTGAGTGAATAGATCGTCTTTATAATCACCTCATACAACCAAACATGCAGCCAAAGAATCATCTTTTGTTTTTTATTTTTTTGAAACACCAAGGTGATGACGCCAACAAAGCCATTAACCCTTTGATAACCGGACTGTTTGGAGCTGTCGCCGGTGCTGTCAGTGTGTTTGGAAACACTCCCCTGGATGTCATTAAGACCAGAATGCAGGTTGGTTGAATCACACCTTCACTTCTTAGACTCTCATAATGTGTCCCTGAGCAGAGTAACTAACGTGTGTGTGTGTGTGTGTGTGTGTGTGTGTGTGTGTGTGTGTGTGTTATTTAACAGGGTCTCGAAGCTCACAAGTACAAAAGCACAGTGGACTGTGCCGTCAAGATCATGAAGCACGAGGGGCCGATGGCGTAAGTTGATTTGATTTATGGAGAAAGAGTTTGCATATTTTATGTATGGGCTGTTTTTGCAGCAGTTGTCTGATAATACTGACTTGGATTTGGCTTCATATCTTTTGAGGGATTCACACATCGATAATTCAGCAATAATTTGAATCGTCTGTGTCTGGAGAAAAGAAGATCCCGCACACTGCTCTCGCTCAGCATCACAATTTATTGATCACACTAACGTTTGAAGACTGAAGTGATACTTTCCAACACACCTGCACCTGACATAGTTGAATGTGCGAATATTTAATCGAAAAAGCAATTGTCTATTGTCCGCCATGAGTTTTGGCCACCATTTTGGATTTTAAAATAATGTAAATATTGTTGTTATTATTAGTAGTATTAGTGTAGTGGTGGTTTTCTTTGTCCCGTTCAGGTTCTACAAAGGTACTGTTCCTCGGCTGGGTCGGGTGTGTATGGACGTGGCCATAGTCTTCATCATCTACGAGGAGGTTGTGAAGGTCCTGAACATAGTTTGGAAGACGGACTAAAGTGGACTCTCCGGTGCTACACAAGCAGGGGTGTTGGGACAGGCCATTCACATTATTAACCAGGCCAGGTCCCAGACCAGTCTCTTTTAAACCCTGCGTCTAGGTTCTAATATCTACCTCTTAGTGATTTTCAGAAAGAAAGAAACAGATCGGTATGTTCTTGATTTTATTTGTAACACACCTATTACAAGTGGAAGCGTCATCTCCAGATTGCAGTCGCTGCTTACACTTTGCTCTGTTTTCTAAAATTACTGAAGGGGGAAGTTCCTTTAAGAGCTCAGGGAAAGGAACGGGGCGTTTATTTGGATCCGATTGACTAGAGAAATGGTAACACTGTCAGCACCTACAGCGCTTTGAGTTCAGTTATATTAATGCTGTACCTACTTAATCAAAGAGAAACCAGTACCCGACCCAACATAATGTGATTTAGACACTGTAGACAAAGAAATTATACTTGAAATGAGAAATTATACCAGAGATCAAACATTTTAAAGCCCTCTTATATGCAAGTATTCAGATTTTTTCTTTTTTCTTTTTTTTATTTACAAGACTTAAACCATTATTTCATTGAGTACCTGATGAAATAATTTTTATCCAGATGTCACATGCTGCAGACGCTGCAGGTACATTAACAACTAAATGCCTTAAATCACGATTGTCAACTTAATCAGGATTGTAGGATCCATAGAGATGCAGTTTTTTTTTATTATGTTGCAGATGTACACAACTTCTTTTAGAAACGCACATTTCCACAAGACGGTGGTTGCGGTGGTGTAACGAGGGTTCACTTTGAAGTTGCAGAGATGTTTTACATCAGTTAACTTACTAGATTGATGCTCTAAAAAAAGTGCCTATGTATAGTGTGATTTATTTTGAGATCTTTTGAGGTTAAGAATGATTGAATGTTCGTGTACGTAGTCACTACAGAGTTTTTAAAATAATGTATTCAGTTGCACATGCTGCAGTGGTGCCAGATGTTTAATTCCAGGCAATTTCCGAGGTATTTCTGAGATGTTCATACCTCCTCGAGTTTTTTGCCTTTAAATTTTAAATTGCATTTATTGCATAGACATGCCTGTTTGGGGAAATGTCATTAATAGTGCCTTCATATCATTCCATGGAGGACGAGTGGATTAGGATAGCTTTTATTGCAGATTTTCAGATTCTGTGTTTAATTTTGAACTAATTGCCTTTTACTTTTTACACCAACTGATGACCCAATGTGCCAACTGCTGCTTATATATATTAATGACATGTTATAGACTGGAGTTTGTAGCTTGTGAGTCTGGCATGTTTACATGCAATGCAGTTAATTAAGTTTTACAAATGTTTACTTTAATCCACCTTTATCAGCTTTAACCTGAACTTGCATACATGTAGACTTACCGTCATAGCTATTTAAATATCTTTGGAGCTTTCATATTAAGACATGAAAAATGTCCAGTAGTAAAAACCAAGCATTGTGCCTTCAGTCTAATTAATTCTAATATGTATGCTCACAAATAAACATGGGATCAGACTGTTCATATTGTCGTGTTTATTTCAACTATTATCCTGTTTTTTTCTACTTTAAGAGTTAATTTGGAAAAACACAAAACTGGCAGCCAACCCAGTTTGATTGGTAATCGTTGAGTGCACAATAATAAAAAAAAACATAATTTTTTATTATTATTATTATTTAGAAATCTTACAAAACAACACTGGAGTGCAAAAAAACAACCATGATTTTGGAAAATAAATAAAAACAGAGATATCTGTTATTGGCATTTTGCATCGTGACCTTGCTTTGCGCTGATTGGACCTTGCGCTTGCCGTAGTTGTCAGTGCGGCGGACTTTCACTCCTCCTCGGGACGAATGAAAGAAGATGTTTGTGTTTGTGTTGGTGTGGCAGTATTAAGGCATCTCTAAACATGTCTCTTAATGGAGGGGGAAGCAGAGGATTTTACTTCAACACCGTCTTGTCTTTGGCACGGTCGTTGGCAGCTCACCAGCAGGCGCCGATAGACAAGGTAACGCTATACGTGGCGATAGCTAGCAAGCTAAGACCTGTCAAAGACTCTTTGACACCGAGGCCCGTCCTTAACTTCGATTCTCTCCCTGTGTGGGCTCTGGGTGGGTTTTAAAACACAGTAAACATGTCTTTCAGTTTGTCAACGTATGAATCGCGTTGTCATTTTGAGATTTAATGGCGCACGCGACACAGTAACTTAGCATTTGTAACTGAGTTCAGAGCTGGCTAACGCCGGCTAACGTTAGCTGTTTTGAACCTGTAGTTAATCTTCTCTTAGGTTAACGTTAAAAACTCGATATGTAAAAGGAAAGGAAGGAAAGCTGGCAATATTAATTAATATTAACATGCTTTTTACAATAGCTCATTTGGCTGTCATTCATACAGAAAACTCAGTGTTGTTCTCTATCCATTTTCACAGAAACACAAGCTGGATAACTCAGATCTTTATAATGTTTTATTCTGAAAATAATAAGGTATTATCAAAGGACAAAGAAGTGCTACAATCCTGTGTCATTCAATTCTCTCTGTACATTTGACTCAGCCACAGAATAACTATAATGTAGTTACATTCACATGTAGAGTTAAAATGAATGTAGGGGTGTTTTCTAATGTCGAGCAACAATTAGTCGATCAACAGAAAATTAACTGGCAAATATTTTGATAATCGCTTGAGTAATTTTTCATGCAAAAAATCCCAAATTTAGTAATAGTTCCAGGTTGTCTAATGTGAGAATTTGCTCCTTTTCTTGGTCTTACGTTATAGTAAATTGAACATTTCTGGGTTTTGGACTGTTGGTTGGACAAAACAAGACATTTGATGAAGTCACCTTGGGCTCTGGGACGTTGAATGGATAGTGATTCATAGGCCAAGCAATTAAATGATTAACCACTCAAATAATCTGCAGATTAAACAATAAATAATCATTAGTTGCAGCCCTAATCTAATGTCTGATTTAAGGCTGAGGGTAAATTTATAACAGGACCTGTGAGTGTTCCTGTCAGTACAGTGTCCAGTCATCCTCATACAAAAAACAACAGGAGTTAATTCAGTTACTCCCATTTTCACTGGCTTTCAAAGCAAGAGCAGTCTTTGGTGCATCTTACTCAGAAAAGGATCCATAAATTCAGATCCTGTCCCCAAACAATGAAGCACTCAGTGCTAAATTAAAATTGATTACATGGTGATATGTCTTTGAACTAATTGCAGCATTTTTGAGTGACATCGTGAAGTTGTCGATGTGTCTGGCTGGGGCAATCAATAGTAAATGAGAACAGTTTTAACTACCAGAGGCAAGGCTGGATCATTAACCAGGCAAAAGGGGCCCCAAAAGTCCCAGGTTCACTTTTATTACTTTCAAATTTGTCTGGGAATTTGCACCACTAATGTACAATATCAACCGGGTTCTGCATTACTATGTAATCTTGTGGCACCGTGTCAAAATCTAGTTTTTACATGGTTAATATTTTTGAGAAAACCTGAGACTAGGTAGTATTCCAGTATAGAAGTACTAGTTGGTTTCTGGATCTCTGTGTAAAATAGTATAAAGCTGCCATTTACTGTATTGTGTACTGTACTTGATGGGAACTTGGAGGCATCAGGAACCACAAACAGGTTAATCTGGCCATGACAGGGAGGAGGCGTAAGCTCCATCTTCTTTCATAATTAAAAGAAATAAGGGATGATATGTTATTAAGTCATGACAGGCAGTCTAAGGGATCACACAAGGAGGCAACCAACTTTCCTGAAATGGGATTTCTACTCGCAAAACATGTTAGATTAAGGAATCAGATGTTTGTTAAATTTAAATTAGGGTTAAATGGCATTGAAGTACTGCTGAAACTTACGATTGACTACTGTGTTACTCAAGAGGTTAGGATTTGTGGTCAGGGATTACGGCAGGACACAAGGCAGCTTCTGAAATACTTTAAAAGAGCAGGCAGAGTTTGAACTGATTAGACAATACACCCACTGAGATCCAAAATGGGGAAATGTTAGCCATAACTTAAACAGGAAGTATATCCTATGATGAAAGAGCTGTGGTAGCAATAATAGCAGTCAGCCCATCACTGTATTATTGTATAAGTGGACTATGTCTGTTTGTGGAGCCTCTAAGACTAGTGACCTATATGTGTTTTCCCTGCTTTTTTATTGCTATGTAAATTCAACTTTAAATTTGCTTGTTATGAATGTGATTTCTCGATAAATCAGTTCATCGTTTAGTCTTTAATACCAGAAAATTGTGAATAATGACTATTAGAATTGCCCAGAACCCAAAGAGACATCTTCAGAGTGCTTGTTTTGTTTGACCAACAGTCTAAAACCATCAAATATGACAAAGAACAGCAGTAAATCCTCACATGTTAGAACCTAATTGCTTTATTGATTAACCGTTTGAGTTCTAGACCTATAACTGCTGGCACAGTTTAGTCTCTGAACGTCTGAGTGGGAAACCCCAGGGGTCTGCTTCAGCACATAGGCCTCATTGTTTGTACAATAACCTACTTTCAGTGGGCGTCAGAACAGCCTTTGGTACTCAATAAGAACATATTGTTGTATTTTATTGGCTTAAAAATCAGTTTGTCCCATTGGTTCAACTCCGACTTTTTCATTAAAGTGTTTTGTGTTTCCAGAAGCACAGTTTGTCCTGGCTCAACAGGAGGCTGAGTTGGTGTCTAAGCACAGCAGGTTGTGCTTTGGCATACAACCAGCTGAAAACCCAAATCCCTTTTTTGTTTGGCATTTTATTACTGTTTTGGCACTGACAAGACATAACAGAGTTCAGATGATCTTTAGCTTTTTTTCATCCTTCAACAGCATTATCAGCTTAGACGATCCCCTGCATTGAGTAACAGATAAAACATGTATGAACTAATGATCTCACTGTCTGTGTTCAAATGGTGGTTAAATCCCTCTCAGAGTTTAAGTCTGGCCCTTTAGCATGAGGCTAATTAATGCCAGAGGCAGGTTTGGCTCGATTCCTGCAGCACATTTAGGCCAAAAAAATCATTATTGCTAATGGAACCAGACATGAGCGATGAGTTTGTTTAAGCCCTGTGGGCAGATAAATTCTGCACTTTTAAAAGATTGCATTATCCAAATAGCTTACTCTTTAATCGAAACAGCAATGACCACAGTGATTCATGTGTTGTCCTCGGCTCTCACAGGTCCAGAAGCTACAATGCATGTGCCCCGTGGACTTCAGAGGAGTCTTCCAGCTGGACGAGAGGAGGAGAGATGCTGTCATTGCACTGGGCATCTTTCTAGTAGAGTCAAACCTGCAGGTAAACATTGTACCTACTAACTAGGGCTGGGACGGTATGCTTATCTCCTGATTCGATACTATCACGGTACTGGGATGCCGATTCTATATGTATTGCGATTTGATATTACGATTTATTGCGATTTGTGTTTGCTTTTTTAACACTAGACCATGGGGAAAAAGTTGAATCATACACTTCTAGAGGCTGTAAATCATGAGTCATACTTACAAATAACATTGCACATCACATCAGTCAGTCTTTCTGAGTTTAATTTCAGCAGCATCACTGCTATACTGCATATGTGGTAAATAAAATGCTTTTTGAAGTAAACTGCTACATTTAGCTGTTCCTGCTCATCACGCTAGTGCCATAAGAATAATAATAATAAGAATAACATGATACCTGTCCATGACAGAGTTTGCAGACAGATTTCATCATGTCTAGCTCTGCATTTCCTGGTTATTTCCATGTTAAGTGTTTCCATACTTTGGATTTAAAACGTGAGAGTGCAGGTCGTATCCCTTTGTTTTTTTTAAACAGATATGACATCAGGTAAAACTCATAGATTACAACAAACACATTTTGCCATCTGCTGGATAAAAGCCGTAACTTCTTTCCACCTCGTCTAATAAGCATAGACTAAAATGAAGCAATTGAATTTGAATTACATCGATTCAGGAATCCAAAAATTGATTTACAAAATCATATAAAGATAGATAGATCTTTTCCCCCACCCCTTCTACTTACCTCTCCACTTCATGATACGTTTGTGCTAACAGTGAATTTACAGGGTGTTGATATAGCAGTGGTAACCCTATGTAACATGCTATGGAACACTTCTGTTGCAGCACAAAGATGCTATCGTCCCCTACCTTCTTGGGTTGCTTAAAGGGCTTCCTAAAGTTCAGTGGATTGAAGAAAGTTCTGAACGCAAAGGAAGGGGTAACTATACACCTGTGATTCTATGGTATTCTGTGCGCTTTAAGAATGGATGCCAGTGTACTGCAATATAATTTTGGGTGCTGTTTTTGAATATTTGGGGAACTTCCTGTCTTGCAGAGACCCTTCCTGTCGCAGAGAACTTCAGCTTTAGTCTTGTAACACTACTCTCGGACGTTGCCCAACGCGATGAGACCTTACGAGGACAGGTGTGTGTGTTTGTGTAATTTTTGGTTGCTGATATTCTTTCTCCTCTCCATACTGGCTGTGAAGGATTCCAATGTAGAAGATGGGGGACAATCTCTCTGCAAATCTGTGCAAAGATTCAGCTAGCTTATAAGAGTCTTTGAGTTAGACAAATTAGGTAGATATTAAAGTTACTGTTTTTTGTTGTCATTTTTGCCTTTATCTGATTGTTGACAGTGTAGAAATAGACAGGAAGGGGAGGGAGACGGGGGTATGCGCTTTAACCATTAAGGTACCAGGGCTCCTTGAAGTTAGATCCTTTTTAGTGCAACGTGTCCTGTTAGAGTAACTATCCCTCTGTCGCAGCTCAGCAAGGATAAGCTGTCTGTGGAAACATAAAGAAGGAATTTTTAACTAAGAACACTGGAAGTTTGGGAATACAGACTTCTGAAGCCTCATATTAGCTTCAGCTGAACTTTAGAATTCATTTTTGCACAGAACGTGGACTGTGGATTTAATCCTCCATCACTTACATTGAAATTATGCTTTAGCATAGACAGGGGGAACAATTACAGTGACCAAAACCAATGTTTTCAATGTACATATTGGCGTGTGAGTATTGACCTCACAAAATGTGAACCTATCCTTTAAATATTATCTTGTTGATATGGAGTATGTGACGATGTGACATTGTTGTCAGATCCTGGAGGCGGTCATGGACATCATGCAGGTCCTGCAAGATACCTGCAAGAATCCAGACGCTCATGATAAAGGTACCAACATAACACACCTCATGCTTCCTTTGTATGTTACTTAGATATATTCACTCCACCTTCTGTAACCTTTTTTCTGTACAGATTACCTGTGCAGGTACACTGTGCCCACCCTGCTCGGTGTTGCCCGAGCATTTGGCCGATACAGCAACACAGACGAGCCGTTACTGTCCAAGCTGTTCCCTCGACCAGTCGCTCCTGTGCTGCCTACGGGTGATGAAAGTGACACGGTGCACCGACGGTCCTTCAATGACTTCCGCTCCATCATGCCGAGCTCTTTGCTCTCGGTGTGTCAGGGAGACACTCTGAGACGTAAAGCCTCCTCTCTGTCCAGTGTGTCACAACAGGTAGAGATCATTTGGGAAAAGTAAAGGAAGTTGAAAAGACGTTGACCAACTTAAAGCTATAGGATACACGTGTGTGTGACTGTTTTTCTGTGTTTTCAGGCCAGTCCAGAGAGAGCCTGTCTGACTCCCAGCTCACCTGCTGATCCCTCTGCACAGTACTTTGAAGGTAAGGACCTGAGCAGAAGCAGTTGAGCCTGTTGGGCTTTCAGGAAACATCAGTGAGGAACATGCTTCAAATAATTCTGCTTTCCCTCTTCAGGTTCATACCTGCCTGATGGCAGCTCAGTGGACCCTGATTACTACTTCTCCACCATCAGCTCCAGCTTCTCTGTCTCCCCTCTTTTCACTGGAAGCAGCTCTGGAGAGTTTCATGTCCCTCTGGATATGCTCAGACAGCTCCTTAACATGGTTAGCAGCCACAGCAGCAGCACAGATGCATTTGATTAAGAGCATTTGATGCAAGATGCAAATTTGATGCACAAAAAGTGAAAATTCATTCAGTTGTTTCTCTCAAACAGGTTGAACAGTTTGTCTCTGAGTCGTTTTTAAAATCACTGGATGAATCCTTGGCAGAACTTTTAGAGGTATGACTCTTAAATCACTACAGATCTACAGATGTCTTATCTTTTTTTTTTGACACACATTGATACATTTCTGCTACTTTCAGTTGAATCCTGGTCTTCATCTCTACTACAAAACCTTCAGTGATCCTCTGTACGTAGCCATATTTAAAATGCTAAGAGACACTCTGTACAATTTAAAAGGTAAAGAATCCAGTTTTCCAGTTTTTAAAGCCACAAACTTTTCTTCGAAAATATGACAGTAGCAATAACGATGTATTTTCTGTGTTCACCAGACCTTCAGACAGACTACGTGAAGGAGGTCCATGACTTTGTGCTGGAGCAGTTCAGCAGCAGCCAGTCGGAGCTGCAGAGGATCCTGCATGATGTCGAGTACCTCCAGAGTGAACTGAGCCCGCTCAAACTGCGCTGTCAGGCCAACGCTGCCTGTGTGGACCTCATGGTGTGGGCTGTTACTGAAGAGCAGGGTGAGGAATCAGCTCATTCAGACAGGAAGTAATCTGTCTCAGAAGCCATCGCTGCAAAATGTCTCTCTGTTTTCTCTCTTTATTTTTTGCACCAGGAGCTGAGAACCTTTGCACCAAACTATCAGAGAAGCTGCAGTCCAAGACGTCCAGTAAAGTCATCATCGCTCACATGCCGCTCCTCATTTGCTGCTTACAGGTGACAGTTAACTGCTTGTTTTTATCCACCTTTCTTTTTCTCTTGTCATCTTCTCCTTTAAGATCCACATAAAGACGAAAGGGAAAGAAATTTTATGTTCATGTGTGCATAAAAATGTGGGGCTGAACTAAAAACTGACAGCACAGATTTAGAGTGGTTGTGCTTTCCTGTTTACATTATTCAGGCCAGAGTTTGTTTAGATTTAATTAGTTAGTTTGTTTTAATAAATCTATCGCCATGATTCATTATCCGTTAGTAGAGAAACAAGACTGAGAGTCTACAGCCATGCTAGCAGCTCTGTGAGGCTCCTTAGGCACAGCGATGCTTTGAGCTAAATGAGCATGCTAACATTCTCACAATGACGATGTTAACATGCTGATGTTTAGCATGCTCTACATCTTAGTTTAGCGTATTAGCATGCTAACATTGGCTAATTAGCACATACGGCTGAGGCTGATGGGAATGTCATTAGTTTTGCAGGTATTTGGTCATAAACCAAAGTATTGGACACATTTTTACCTGTAGATGGCACTAGAGGAAAAGTTAAGGGATCCCCAAAGTTCATCCTGAGGGTGTTGAGACATTTAACTCAAAACCAAAAAGGTCAACCTGCAGGTAGCGCCAGAAGAAAAGTCAGGAATCAAGGTCTGGAAACCATGAATGTCTGTACTAAGTTTAAATTACAAGTACTGACATTATTAATATTTGTCCAATCAAGAGTAATCAACTATGTAAACAGGAAGTCACTGTAGCATCACAAGCTAGCATAACTTCCAAAAATTACATTTTTAGAGGTGCAAAAGATAGATCTTTTGTAAATGTAGGTGTTATTTTTTTGTCTGCATACCTTTAGAATTATTTGTGTTTGTACAGTTAAGAATGAGTGTCAACTATCCGATTCTGCTAACCTAACTGACTTTATTAACTCAGTAAGTCAAATGTTATTGGCATGATGTTATGTAATTTGAGGTATGTTGTGTTATTTTTGTAAAATGTAATTTAAAATCTTCACTTGATTATTTAGCAGCATTTATCAAATTTCAGGTCAGATAAGTCGACCGTACTCCATGTTACCTTTTACTCCTGACTCTAAACGTTTACTAGCAAGCTAACGTTAGCTTTGTCAGTCACTTCAGTTAGCTACACAACAGTTACACCTGGCAGTTAGTGGGTGTGAATATTTAGTAACAACTAATCTCTACGTAAGAAGTAGTTTGTGTGCAGCCCGTTTTAATTTATTGATACGTTGCGGTAGAACTAGGCTAAGTTTGAACTACACATGTGTCTGTGTCTTCAGGGCTTGGGTCGTCTGTGCGAGCGCTTTCCTGTGGTGGCCCACTCTGTCACCATGTCCCTGAGAGACTTCTTGGTGGTGCCCTCTCCTGTTTTGGTGAAGCTGTACAAATACCACAGCCAGTACACTTCAGGTAACAACACAACACTCAGCAGCTGAGCGCTCCATCATTCGATAGCAGTATCAATGTTTTCTCACCAAATCCTAATTTGTTTTTAAGGTGGTGGTGAGATAAAGATCCATGTGACCAACGAACATTCCCAGTCAACCCTCAATACCCATTCCAGCAAGAAGAGCCAGCCGTCCATGTACGAACAGCTGCGGGACATCTCCATAGATAACATCTGCAGGTGACTGCACCCACAGACACACATGTACAGCATATAAACACACAAGTATCAACATGGCCTTTACCTCTCGGTCTCCGTCTGTCCTCAGGTGCCTGAAAGCTGGACTGACTATGGATAATGTCATCGTAGAAGCTTTTCTCGCCAGTCTGTCCAACCGTCTCTACATCTATCAGGAAAATGATAAGTAAGTCAAGCATCGTATGATATACTGACT
The DNA here is from genome assembly GCA_008360985.2 of Macquaria ambigua. Lineage (NCBI taxonomy): Eukaryota > Metazoa > Chordata > Actinopteri > Centrarchiformes > Percichthyidae > Macquaria > Macquaria ambigua. Next base: position 43,422 of record VMKM01002396.1, read on the forward strand.
TTGATGAGAATGAAAAGTCTTTGTTGAGAGTGTATTTACACATGTTCCCCTCTCTTCCCCAGGGATGCTCACTTGATCCCAGACCACACCATCAGGGCTTTGGGTCACATTGCTGTGGCCTTACGGGACACCCCAAGAGTCATGGAGCCCATCCTTCAGATCCTCCAGCAGAAGTTCTGTCAGCCTCCCTCCCAGCTTGATGTCCTCATCATAGACCAGCTTGGCTGCATGGTCATCACAGGCAATGTAAGTATTAATATCTCTACCTTCTTTATTGTTTATTTAAAAACTGTTTCAGCTAGTGTAAACCCTGTTTTTCCTTTTCTTTCACCTTAGCAATACATCTACCAGGAGGTGTGGAATTTGTTCCAGCAGATCAGTGTCAAAGCCAGCTCCATGGTCTACTCTACCAAAGACTACAAGGACCATGGATACAGGTGACCACCATCTTAAATGACACAATTACAGCTCTTTGGAGTTGTTGAGAAAGTAAAACATAAAGTGGGAGAATATGTTACTCCTCATGTAGCAGAGTGTTCTCCACAGTTTGTCACGAGAATCTAGTAAATGAATGTTCCCTCTTCTGTGTGTAGACACTGTTCCCTGGCTGTGATAAATGCTCTGGGTAATATAGCAGCGAACCTTCAAGCCGAGCAGATGGTCGACGAGCTGCTGGTCAACCTGCTGGAGCTTTTTGTTCAGCTGGGCTTAGAGGGGAAGAGAGCCAGCGAGAGAGCCTCAGACAAAGGCCCAACTCTGAAGGTGTGGCACACACACACACACAAACACAAACACAGTAGCAATGGGACCGCAGTGTTGGCACAGGGAAAGAAATGCAAGATAGTCCAGCAAAAATCCTGACTCAGCTTTTGCTGGAGCACAGTGCAGCTTCATCTGGTAATGCACTGTGTGGGCCAATCGAAAGCACGCAAGCGGACGTTCCAGCTAAAATATCTTGTGTACATTACTTCTCAAAGTGCCAAGATGGAGGAGCAAATTATTGCTGCCAGGGGAACCCTGGTGGCCTCTAGGGGTTTAAGGCGGAGACCATGAACAGCAACGCCCCGGTTCACCTCCAGCTTTGTTGCGTGTCATTCCCTCATGTTATCTCTCTGCTGTAGAGCTGCAACGATTAGTCGATTAATCAATTAGCCGATCAAAAGAAAATTAATCGTTTTGCAACTATTTTGATGATCGATTAATCGTTTCAGTCATTTTTCAAGCAAAAATGTCCAAACATTTGCAGGTTCCAGCTTCTTAAATGTGAGCATTTGCTGCTTTTCTTTGTCATTTCTGACAGTAAACGAAGAGTCTTTGGGTTTTGGACTGTTGGTCGGACAAAAGAAGACGTCACTTTGGGCTTTGGGAAACTGAGCTTTTTATTCCAATTTTTTGACATTTTATAGACTAAACGATTAATCGTAGAAATAATCAGCAGATTAATCGATAATGAAAATAATCATTAGTTGCAGCCCTACTCTGCTGTCATCTATCAATAAAGGCATAGACTGCCCAAGAAGTATGTAAAAAAGACTTGACTGCCATGATAACTTTTCAGTGTTGTCAAACACTGCCTCATAGGAGAATTTCTTCCTCTCATCTTTAACCTTATTTTGATAGTGACATTAAAGACAGGAAACACGGGGAGACAGAGAGGGGTATGACATGCAGGTTTCTTTGGCACAGCAGTATTGTCAGTCTGAACACGTCTTAGAGGGCTAAAGGGTTCAGTATGCTTGAAATTAACTGAGACGTGGACGGACGACTCGTCTTTTGACCTCGTCTAAAGACAACAGTGTTTGATCCTGTTCTGCATGGCCGCACTCGAAGGCAGCGCAAAAAGCCTGCCATCGTAGCCCCCCCCCACCCACTGCCTTCCTGATATCTCTATAGTTCTGTGTCTTTTGTCTGTCTTTGTAGTCTTGTTGTAATAAATTGTAAAAATGGGGACCATGGTGCATACTTGTTTCGGGCAGTCTCCCCTGGAAGCCATGCATTGTGTTGCACTTGGTTGTATAACGTGAAAAGGGATGGAAGTAGTACAAAAAGAGAGCTTGAGAAAGAAGCTCAAATCCCATTTTTATTTTCTCACACCTGGCCAATCACTGTGTAAAGTGTTTGTGATTGTCGGATTATTTATTTTTGGAAAGTCACAGAAATTGTCAGATGCAGCCCCCCAATTCTGACGTCAGAAAGTTGTGGGGGGAGGGGGTTTTAGATGCTGTTCAACGATTCAACAAGCACTTAATTTGAATCATGCTGACACCCAGACCTCCTCCTTTGTCTCTCTAGGCATCAAGCAGTGCTGGAAACCTCGGTGTCCTAATTCCAGTTATTGCAGTGGTGAGTGTTTGTGGACATTTACAACATTTTCAGCTTTCATCACATTGTTTTTATTACCGTCTCCTCCTGGTAATCAGTCATTTAGCGTTTAGCTTTTTTTGTGGGTCTGTGGACCTTGCACATATAAATTGGGATAAAGGTCAATTTGATCCACTAGCATCGAAAGCACATGATGATGAAATCCTTTTCAATGCTCTTTAGGGTTCTATCTTCTGTACCTTAATAACTACAGAGATATATTTGCTCTCTTCTTCTTCTTCTGCTGTTAGCTGACTAAGAGGTTGCCACCAATTAAGGAAGCAAAGCCGCGTCTGCAGAAGCTCTTCAGGGACTTTTGGCTCTACTCTGTTGTCATGGGATTTGCTGTGGAGGGCTCAGGTACAGCTGATGTTTTTATGTACAAAATGCCTACCATTGAATTGGGTAATGCCTTTGCACTTAATTTAAAAGAGATCTAATGTGTCGTACTTCTGCATCATGATTTGTTTCTGTTGAAATCTTCAGGTCTGTGGCCGGAAGAATGGTATGAGGGAGTTTGTGAGATCGCCACCAAATCACCGCTGCTCACATTTCCCAGCGGGGAACCTTTACGCTCAGAGCTGCAGTACAACTCTGCACTGAAGAATGACACCGTCACTCCGGTATGAGAGCACACACACACACACACACACACATACACACACACACTCAAACACAAATATACACACATAAAGTATACCGTAGTATCAACATTTTACTGCTGATTATTATATTTTTTTATTCTATTTTATTTTGTTAATATTTTACTATAATCTATTTTTTGTAGTTTTTCGTAATTGTTATTTTTATTGCTTGTATTATCTTTTATTATGCTTTTTTTAGTTGTGTTTGTGTGCATTAGTCTCTAAATCCATTTTTAACATCCTATGTTTTATCACTTATAAAGCTCTTTGAATTGCATTTGATTAGTTTGAAAGGTGCTATATAAATACACTTTGATTAATTAATTGATTGATTGATTGTATTCAGGCAGAGCTGAATGATCTGCGCAGTACCATCATCAACCTGCTGGATCCTCCTCCTGAGGTGGCTGCTCTCATCAACAAATTGGACTTTGCCATGTCCACATATTTGCTGTCTGTCTACAGACTGGAATACATGAGGTACGCCAGCATGTCTACATAGTATATATTGGCTTATGTGCTTGCTTATATATAATTTTTATTCTATAATAATACTTTCTCATCGTGTGTTAGGATGCTGCGCGCTCTGGACTCTGACCGCTTCCAGGTCATGTTTCGATACTTTGAAGACAGAGCGATACAGAAGGATAAATCTGGTAAGCAGAAGATACAAATACATAAAACTTTATAAAAAAACATGCTGTGGCTTGTTTATTATATGCATTAATATTTAATATATTCTTTGCAGGCATGATGCAGTGTGTGATTGCTGTTAGCGACAAGGTTTTTGAGATCTTCCTGCAAATGATGGCTGAAAAAGTAAGACAGATGTTTTCACAGAAGAACTCATATCCTGTTTAGTGTATTTTGACTGACTGTTTCATCACACAGTGGGGGATCTTTACTCAGGATCTGAGGCCCTTTTTTAGGCACTAAACAGTCAAATTGCATTTGTCCTTATTTACTAAAGGACTGCACCAAGGTTTTGTGCCATTAACATAGAAGAAAAGCGGCACAGTTGAGATTAGTTGTTACTGTTTGGTTCATACATTGTGTGTTTTAAGGTGTTCCTGTTTAGAGGCAGAAAGAATATAGGAGGAGGGAGTGAAAATGAATACAAGTAGCTGCTGCGCCTGATTTATCACTGCTGACTGATCACTGCAGAAGAGGAAACTGTGTCTAAAATGTAACGCCTGGGGTAAAATCTGCAGCACTGTTTTGTCACACATGCACAGGGTGGCAGAGAGTAGCCAGGTCCAAACAGTGAGAGAGAGAGAAACAGTGATAAAGTGGTAATAGTTTGGAAAATAAAAACATTACAGAAGTAAAGAGTATTGCAGCAAATTAAAACAAGGCTTATAAGTTACTTTACAGTAGCTCTCCATTCTGCCCCACAACACAAAAGAGCAGCACTGATATTTTTCAGATGAATATACTCTTGCTGTTCCAAAAGTGTCTTCTCTTCAATAATATTCAACAGTAGAAAACACTTTCTATTGATTTCCTGGCATGCGCACATCTTTATTTTGAACTTTTTCTAAATCAGAAAAACTGCGGCTCATTTACGTCTGTAGTATGAGTAAATACCTGCTAAATATACAGCGAAGCAAAACTATTAGCAGTAGGCTTATGAAATACCACTAGTGCATCTTAATTAGAGTTGAAACAATTAATCCATTAATTAATTAGTTGTTCGTCAGAAAATTTATCTGCAACTATTTTGATACCAACCATTCTGTGGTTCTAGCTTCTCAAATGTGAGGATTTGCTGCTTCTCTCTGTTTTATGTCATTGTAAACTAAACTTTGTGCTGCTTTGCACTGCTGTAAAACATTTCATAGACCAAAGGATTAATTGATTTAATCGGCTGATTAATCAGTAATGAAAATGATCATTAATTGCAAACGTAATCTTAATAAAATGTTATTTTTTCAGGCAAAAACCAAAGCCCATGAGGAGGAGCTCGAACGCCACGCTCAGTTCCTCTTGGTCAACTTCAACCACATCCACAAGAGGATCCGCAGAGTGGCTGACAAATATTTGTCTGGCCTGGCTGAAACGTGAGAGCGCATCGATACTCAAGCTCATTTACTCAGAATACTGCACTGACTCTGTTTAAAATGCAGCTTCGTACGCAGCCGTGTCAGCAGCGTTTTCTCTCTCCTCAGTTTCCCCCACTTGTTGTGGAGCGGCCGCGTGCTGAGGACCATGCTGGACATCCTGCAGACGCTTTCCCTCTCACTCAGTGCAGTAAGTGACGAAAGAAGTGGACTAAACATCAGTGCAGCATCTATCTTTCAGTCTGACTTTATACTTAATGGATGTGTATACCATGTCATTAATAGTGACGTTGTATTGCAGGACATTCATAAAGACCAACCGTATTACGACATCCCAGACACGCCATACAGAATCACTGTCCCAGATACGTATGAAGCCAGAGAGGTAATGTTATTCATCATTATTCATTCATTATTCGTCTTTACTAGTTTTTCTCAAATGCTCAAATAATGTGAAAGAAAAGTGCCTGTTTTAAACACGTCACATTTACAAGACATATCATATCTTAAATTTTAGAGCATAGTGAAGGATTTTGCTGCACGGTGTGGGGAGATCCTTAAAGAGGCTATGAAGTGGGCGCCATCTGTGACCAAATCACACCTCCAGGTATCATTTATTTTGAAACACTGAGTCCTGTAAAATTCAGAACCTCCACATGTAGAGCACACATAATGAATAAGGTTTACATGGTGGCATTAAACATGTTTTGGGTTTTTCTTTTCCGTGTGGTCTTTTTCAGGAGTATCTGAACAAACACCAGAACTGGGTGTCGGGTCTCTCCCAGCACACAGGCCTGGCCATGGCCACAGAAAGCATCCTGCACTTCGCCGGATACAACAGACAGAGCACCACGCTGGGGGTAGGTCACAAACAATGCCTATTAATGGTTTCATTTGTTTGCAATTGGTTTGTGTCAGGAACAGAAACGGCTCAAGAATGGAGCCTTGTGGGACACCACATGCTATAGCTGCTTAATTCACTGTTTCTTCATTTATGTCCGTCTGCAGAGATCATCATTTTAGATTAATTTGCCCAAAAAGTTGTGATATACATCCAGAATTCTTACAGTAAGAGAAGAATGTTACTTAAATGTGTGGCCTCATGTCTGAACAAACATCCGATACATACATACATGACTTTTACGTTAAAGTCACGACAGCAATCGTTCTAGGTCAGACTTAAATACTGTCAGAGTAGCATAAAGGACACAGAGTTGCACAGAGAGAAATTAAACGCCCATCTTGTTCTGTCTGATTAAGATCACTGCAATAAATGTATCATCTCCAGTGCTCAAAGAAAATAAAATCAGTTTAATAAACTATGAAACACTGTGAATGAGCCGATTTTTACATTGTTGAGGAGATTTTTCTCATGTCAGATTAGTCTGTACAAATCATCTTTTCCCCTTGCAGTGCGACTGGGGCAGCATTCCCTTCATATATATTTTGATTTTCAATCCTGCTTCAACTGTATGATGAAAGTACGGCTATTCAGAAGAACACTTTACATCCAGCAAATAGGAATTAAATTAGAGTCCTATCTTAACGTCTTGTCATTCTGTGCTTGTGCACTGTTCGATATTTTAAAATAGGCAGCAGAATTTTCTATCGTTGAGACTTGATGAGGAAAATTAGGAGGAGATTTATTGGATCGAAGCGGCGCAATTGTCCCTTGCGCTCACAATGTTCATTAATTTAAGGCTTTAAAGGCAAAATGAAAGAAATACGTCACTGATGCAGCCTGTGAGAGAACAAAAACAGCTTCATTACATTACTTTCCAACTCAACACTGGGGAAGAGCGGCGATGCTGCTCCATCTCGCACACCAGCTGTCAAATATCGCACAAACATTGTGGCTCTTTCCGTAAATGTCCTGTCTTGTCTGAATATAACACATAACAGAACAGGACAGGACAGACACCTACAGCATGTGTGAATGACAAAAACCCATCATTTTAACAGATAGATGAAGACAGCAATGTTTCGTATTCCATGTCTGAAAGGGCTTAATAGACATTTTACATTCTTTCTACATATAATTCATATTCTTAATTCATGTACTGTCACCTGTAGTCCACTCAGCTGACTGAGAGGCCAGCCTGTGTGAAGAAGGACTACTCTAACTTCATGGCTTCCCTCAACCTCAGGAACAGATACGCTGGAGAGGTAAAACCACCAAATCATACCAAATATTATGACCCACGTCCACAGGATCCGGCTGTCTGCTCTGCTCTCTGTTATCACCTGTACCGCATCTTGATACAGCCGAATTCACAATGTAGTTGATCTTATTTACTTTTTTATTTTAACGTAATGAGTACAGTATGAAGTGATTTGATCATGGCTGATAAACAGGCTGCTGTGCTGATAAAATCATTATTTTATTATCGTAACGTTTGACAGAGTAAACATGAATCCAGATTAATGCCAACAGCTCTACTGTGTGATCGGTTATATTGACATTTAAAATGAGTGATCACAGAGAAAGTTAGAAGCAAGAAAATGTTGTTTAATGGTTCCCAAAGCACTTTACAAATTGGTCTCATTCACCCATTCACACACCGATGGTGACGGAGCTGCCGTGCAAGGTGCTGGCCTCCATCAGGAGCAACTCGGGTTTAGTGTCTTGCCCAAGGACACTTCGACATGTGGACAGGAGGAGCCGGGGATTAATGGACTACCTGCTCTACCTCCTGAGCCACAGCCGCCCCATAGCATCTGTTGCCACATCTGAATGAGCTGCAAACATGTATTCTATATGTTGTAAAACACCGAAAATGTCAGCAAAACAAACCATAGCACGACAGTAAGGAGATGCAGCCGGATCCTGTGGACATGAACTCTGCTTAATAGATAAAACACTTTCATACTGCGCTTCTCTTGCTCACATCTTTTCTCTTTTGTGTGTAGGTATCAGGTATGATCCACTTTGCCCAGGCAGTTCGAGGACAGTCCGATCTAGGCCGGCTGATGATCAAGCAGATGGGGGAGGCTCTGGACTCTGCGCAGCCCGAGGCCTTCACTGAGGCCATGTTCAAACTGGCCGCCTTGCTCATCAGCACCAAAGGTTTCACTCTTTGTCTGTGCTCGTCTTTGCTGTCAACACTCGTGATTATGTTTTATACCAAATGCAGGGCTCTGTGTTTGTTTTCTGACTTTTCTTTTTGTGTGTTTTCTCTCGGCTGGTCTCCAGACTGCGACCCTCAGCTCCTGCACCACCTCTGCTGGTCTCCCCTCAAGATGTTTACGGCGCACGGCATGGAAACGGCTATCGCCTGCTGGGAGTGGCTGCTGGCAGCTCGTGTTGGAGTGGAAGTACCGGTACATGGATGTGTTTTTATCATTCGCTTTTGTGTTTGAGTGTATTTGTATTTGTATACACACTATCGATCTCCTCTCTGGCTGCCTAGTTTATGCGAGAGATGGCGGGAGCGTGGCAGATGACCGTGGAGCTTAAGATGGGCTTGTTCTCAGACGCTCAGGTGGAGGCTGATCCTCTGGCTGCATCAGAGGAAAGTCAGCCTATCCCCTGCCCTCCAGATGTTACCCCTCACCACATTTGGATCGAGGTCAGACAAAAGACATTCTGCTTCGGTTATCACTAATCAATCTTCTCCCCTTCCACTTATTGCCTCTTATATCTGCCTCTAGTTTCTAGTCCAGAGGTTTGAGATCGCTAAGTATTCCAGCGCAGATCAAGTGGAGATCTTCGGGAGTTTGCTACAACGCTCGCTGTCCCTCAACGTCGGTGGGGCTAAGAGTAGCCTCAACCGCCACGTAGCTGCTATTGGACCTCGTTTCAGGTACATAAACACACACACAAAGCTTAAAGGGACTAAGATAAGCTTCCTGTCAATTGATGTTTACTCTTTTAGTTGTCTTCACAATAAGCTTGGTTTTGAAGGAAATTGGTTTAAAGATGCAGATTGGGGGAAAAAGTGCAGATTTTTGAGAGGCAGATGTGTTTGTGGTGATCATATTTCTCCGTGCTTCAGGCTGCTGACTCTGGGTCTGGCTCTGCTCCACTCTGACGTCCTCACCAATGCAACTGTAAGAAATGTGCTCCGAGAGAAGATCTATTCTACAGCCTTTGATTACTTCAGGTACCCACACACACCCTGTGCACGCGCTCAAATCTATAGGTGCAACAAACATTTTCATGCAGTCGATCAGGTGATCTGTGTGATATTTTTTTATCAATTGGTAAATAGTGAAAAAAAGCTATTTCTAAGAGTCTAAGATGATTCTTCATATTGCTTGTTTTGTCCAAACAACAGTCCAAAACCCAAAGCAACAAATGATAGAAAGTAGTAGTAATGCTAATTAGCAAGTGTTAGCATGCTACCACTCTAAGATGGTGAACGTGGTAAACATTATACCTGCAAACGTTTAGTAAAAACACACAATAAAAAAACAAATCAAAACATGATTTAAAAGAAGATCTTGCTAACTAACTCAAGTACTGATAATCTAACTCTCCTCTGTCCCTCTAGCGTGGCTCCAAAGTTTCCCACCCAAGGTGACAAGCATCTCCGCGAGGACATCAGCATCATCATCCGTTTCTACGCCAGCATCCTATCCGACAAGAAGTACCTGGCAGCGTGCCACTTGGTCCCACCTGGTGAGCTTGGTACTACCCCAGCCCCGAGCACGCTCTCTGCCGGGATATTTGGATCGCTTATCGTGTCCAGCACTTCTCCGATATCTATTTTAAGTAAGCCTAAAGTGGTGGAGCTCGGACTGCACTGCAGCAGGGGCATGCTTTTACGCCTGTCAAATTTGATGCCGTTTGTCCTCACTACGCTGCTGATAGATCCTGGTATCTATCTAGCTTTTTATGTTTTATAGCTTTATAGCTTTCTTATTTTTATCACTCTTACAGTTTCCGCCTTTACTCTTACTCTTTCTCCTACTTTTTAGTATCTTCCTTCTACTTTTACAATCTATCTGTTTTTAATTCTTAATGTTTAGCAGCTGTGAGGAAAAGCGCAAATTTGTCAGCTGCGTTATGCATGATTATTCATCATGTCAGCCCACCCGTCTGCCCCCCTCCTCGATTGATCAACGTGGTATCAAAAGAAGAAACTACAAATTCCAAATGTTTTTTCTTCCACCCCAGAAAATCCTCTCCTCTTCATTCCCGACAACCCCGAGAAAAGACATGGTCTCATTCTCATACACATCGAAGCGCTTCAGGTAGACGAGTCCTCTAACAGCTGATCCTGGATCAGATTAATCCACCTCCAGCCCCCCCGCGCATTAACAAAGACCAAAATAATATCTGACCCAGTATCAGTGGTTCAAGGCAACTTCTACCTACATGTAAATCCTGCTGGATTTCCCTGCTTTCAAATGCATGACCATCACAACAGCAGAGGACTAACTGATGCAGGTCATGTCGCTCTTCAGAAACTCCCTCATCATCGATCATATTGTTGATGTTTTTCACTGTTTGGAAGTCGTAATATTGACTTAAGATGGTGTTAAGAGTCTTAAGTAACTTAGACCTGTGACTTCTCTTGTTCAAATTTACTGTATGAAAGAAGCACCTTTTATTTTGGATGATAAAGAGTGAAGTTACAGTTGTGCTTGTGTCTTGGCCGTACTAAATCTGTTTGCATGTAAACAGATAATCAGGACCCGTCCCTGAACAGTCTGTCAGTGATGAACGCTGCCGACCTCAGGAGCAACATGGACTCCAGCTCTCGCTCCCAGCAGAGCGGCCAGGGGTGGATCAACACCTACCCGCTGTCCAGTGGCATGTCCACCACATCCAAGAAATCAGGTACCGCTTACATTCAGCCTGTGGACAATAATAATACAGAGAAAAGAGGCCTTTCTCAATACAGACAGTCCTGTTATATTAACATTTTCACTTCTGTGAACGCTGTTCTGTGTGTGTTTGTACATGAGGTCTCATAGTTGTGTGTCTGGTGTTATGTTTTAACCTGTAAAGTGTGTAGAGACTCTTTGGGTGATGTGCACCTACTTCCCAGAAAGGGAGGAAGCAGTATTCTTAATTTCCAATTGGGACTTAAGAGTTCATGCTGATGGGCTTCAGGTGATCACACTTCAACATAATTGTAACTAATTTCAACTCAAACGTCCACTTAATTTGCTTTTTTTAGAGCGTTCAACTGCTTTAACCATGAGATACAGTAAGATACTGTATCACTATATTGTGCAGTATCTTTACAATACACAACATTTATTGTAATACACTGCCACTGTTTTCATTTATATATATTTATAAGTGTAGAAAGATCTGTACATATACAGAGCCAAAAGTACACAAAGGCAGCGATATACAACATTAACTGTCCAATAAAATAATAAAGCTTAACTTTATTCCCAGACAAACTAATTTGGCAGGGACAAATATATTATTTTGGTTCTCTGAGACCTACGTTGATCCTACAAAAGCAATTATATCTCACGTTTAAAACACTGAAGAGCCATCAGCGCCACCACTAGATAATTATCAAAGGGCAGTCATCTCGAGAGCCGGCCTGCTAGATGCTGAGATGACCAGCTTGTCTCGCCTGGCTCCAAAAACGTAGGAGCAGATTTATTTTCAAGTAGGAATTATTATGTTATTATGTAACAGTACCTGGGCTGTGAACATCAAGAATCTAAACTGATGCAATGGTTTGACTGTCTGCACATCCTCTCCTCTCAGGCACGTCCAAGAAGAGCAACAGAGGGACGCAGCTTCACAAATACTACATGAAACGCAGGACTCTGTTGCTGGCCTTACTGGTGAGGGCTGATAACGATTTGTCATTTTCTGGTTTTAACCCTGCTGCTCATTATCAGCCACTCCTAACTTTACCTCCTTGCCCCCCTTCTGTCTGTCTGCCTCCCCCCCCACCCCCCCTTCTTTCCAGGCCAGTGAGATCGAACGCTTGACGACGTGGTACAACCCCCTTTCCACTCAGGAACTGGCCATCGCCACGGAGCAGTCAGTGGAGACCAGCATCGCCAACTGGAGGTCCAAATACATCAGTCTGACTGAGAAACAGTGGAAGGACAACGTCAACCTGGCCTGGGGCATCGCACCCTACCTGGCTATGCAGTTACCAACTAGGTTGTCACTCTCTCTGTTTGTGTCAAATATTTCCCCAAAAAACAGACTGAAATACCTCTTAAAGTGACACTATGGAACTTTTTTTATTCAACCTTTATATCACACACACACACACACACACACACACACACACACACACACACACACACACACAAATAATTAACGAGAAAACAAACAGACACAGTTTAAAACGGTAACATTCAAGACTGAAGTAGTTTGTAATCATGGTTTTAAATTGACCTATAGTGTGTTAAGTTTTAATGTGTGCAGCACTAAAAACTAAAAGCAGTTTTCCTAAAAACTAGCGTTTGCACGCAGGACTTAAAGCATTTGAGCGAGTCAAATAATGACTATAGGACCAATTTAATAATATATGATGGCAATTAAGGGCTTTATACATGAATAGAAACCAATGCCTGTCATGTCTTAACTGTTAGAGCTGATGAAAGAAGAAACAACAGTTTCCCTTTTTTTAAAATGAAAAACTGAATTTAATTGCAATAAAACACCTTGAGTTAAACACACTGAGAGGATTTACTGCTACAGCTTTACTCTGTCTATTACAGTATAGCCAGTAGCTAATGGTGGCTAATGTTAGCTACTGTAATGTTAACAAACGTTAGATAGATATGGCGACTCTACTACTCTACTTGTGCTACAGTTACACTATGTTTTAGCATGTCACAGATAAGCATTTGAATGGTTTTAGCATAGAAGTAAGAGAAGAAAGAAGTACCCAAACACGAGACATGCTTGTTGTTTCCTGCTTGTGGAAAACAGAGAACAGAAGTCCTGACTGCACCTCCAGCAGGCTCCTGTTTCACTAGCCTCTGTGCTCAGTGCAGTCTCTCATTGTCTCAGCTGTCTTTCTGATAAAATGAAACATGTTCCTGGTGTTTTCTCTCCATATTCTAAGATACATGAGTATCTAGTCCAGCACCTGTTTTAGAAGTAGAAACCTTTTTGATTTTAACAAACCTAAACAACAATTAATTTGTTAGCATACAAAAGCTACAGCTCCCATTTGGCTTTATTCACCTTTTACTAATTAGCGTCATTACAAACGTAAGTGTGATTTTGAATAAGGTTACGGTTGTAGCTCAGCTGCTTGTGACCTCAGTGGCTACTGTTCAGCAAAGGTTACATAGTCTTGCTTCAAAATAAACTTTTAAGGAGAGTCCTACCTGTTCCAGACTGCAGATTATTTACTTGTTTATGTTTTAACTCCTTGGTTTCCAGGTTTAAGAATGACGCCATTGTTGCTGAAGTGACCCGGCTGGTGAGGCTGGACCCCGGAGCAGTCAGTGACGTACCTGAGGCCGTCAAGGTGAGATCACTTAGTCCAGCTCATTTAGAGTTTTGGAAATGTGTCTTTTCATGTTTGTGAATACATTTTTAATATTTTCTAGTTCCTGGTGACGTGGCACACTATTGATGCTGACTCTCCTGAGCTGAGCCACATCCTGTGCTGGGCTCCAGCAGACCCGCCCACCGGTCTGTCCTACTTCAGCAGCATGTACCCTCCTCATCCTCTCACCGCTCAGTACGGGGTCAAGGTGCTACGCTCCTTTCCTCCAGTGAGTCACACACTCGTGGATTTTTGCATCAGCTCAGATTTCCTCTATGCTGTAACAGCAACTGCAACACATCTTTAGGAAAATCACAGCTCTCTTTAACGTTACGTTTGTTTTGTTTTTCTCTTCTTAGGATGCCATCTTGTTCTACATTCCTCAGATTGTTCAGGCTCTCCGTTATGATAAGGTAAACATGAACTGCTCTGCCTTCACTGACTTAAAATGAGTACATGCTGTGATTTTAGATGACTTGTGAGATCTACATTATTTGGCTTTTACATCTCTCTGTTTAAATAGAATAGTGCCTCATCATATTTATTTACTTTAACGCAGCTCAAGGATCAGTAGCCAATCAAGAAGACGGACGGTTCAATAGTGACTTGCTTTAGTCGACAGAAATTAATCTGCAACTGTTTTGATAATGATTTAACCCTTTGATCGCTGCAATAGAAACGGTCTGCCAGTGTCCTACATTGGTATTTTTGATTATTGTGATGTCATTTCCTAGTTTTTCTTCAAATGCTTCATATCCCTAAAATCAGGACAACCTGAGCTAAAGGTTATGTAAGTCATTAAACCATAATAATGGATAAAAGTATTGAAATTGTGCCATAAATAAAAAAAAACAAAAACAAAATTGGACATGTTTTTTTATACATTTTACTAAATAAACACACAAAACATATTGATCCAAAACAATTCTGAATGTAGAAACATGAACAAAATATTTCTTAACACTCCTTAAGTTATGATCATTTTTTTGAGCAGAGTGCAAAAGCGTTTTTCATCTGCAGTAGAAATATTTCCCCAGTGCCTACATTGGTATTTTTGCTTATTGTGATGTCATTTCCTGGATTATCTTAAAATGCTTCATATCCCTAAAATCTGCACAACCTATAAGCTAAAAGGCTGTAAGTCAATAAACCATAGTGACTGTTAAATTATAGAAACTGTCATAAATTAAAACAGTGCCACTGCGCATTGTCTCCACGTTTTGCACCGCACTGCACGTAATGTAATGACATAATCAACCCGCGACACGAGCGTACAACGTGATGACGCGAAACACAGAAGAGTGAACGCTGTAGCTATTATGTTTTTTATTTTGGATCAATTCAAACAGGATTATGCAAACAGCGAGCTCCCACACGGGAGGTCAGTTTTCAGAGGGTTCATTTTCATTTGTGAAGCAGCAGTAATGAGCTCTGATCCTCTGTCCCGCTCAGATGGGTTATGTGAGAGAGTACATCATGTGGGCGGCCCAGAAGTCTCAGCTTCTCGCCCACCAGTTCATCTGGAACATGAAGACCAACATCTTCATGGATGAGGAGGGACACCACAAAGATCGTGAGTAGAGACTCCACATTACGGTGAACTCTTTGATTGTGAGCGCGAGCAGCAGTGGTGTTAGTTAGACTGATCGCAGAGCAGCTGAGTTAATGACAGAACTACAGTTGAATACCAGGAACTGAGATCTTAGTGTTTCCTGGGAATTCTCACTACTATTTACGCCCTGTTCCTGAACCTGGTGAGTGTATGTACTGAAACAAAGACGCCTTGTCCAAACCATATTACAGGGTTCATACAAAGTCTTAAAGTTTGGAAAATGCTTAATTTTAACCGTTATGTTTTCAAGGTTTGAAAAATGCTTAATTTTCAACATAATAAAGGAAAGTTCACTTGTTATTCATAGCTGGATGAATCCTCTGTTGATCCCGTACTCTGGAAATTAGGAAGCATTAAATAACCCTGATCAATACATCCAATCAAAGTTAATGTGAACAGCTGGTAAATAAACAAAGTGACAACATACATTGATTGCTGTGGGTGTAAAGGAATTCTGTCATCATCCTGGCATTTGTAGTAACAATTTATATGTGATGATAAAGGCTTCGAGAGTCTGGTAATGTTTGGTTTAGGTACCTTGAAAGTACTTGAAAGGTGCTTGAATTTTACTCTATACAAGCTGTACAAACCCTGAAGATGGTGTACTTGTAGTTTTTCTACTTAAAATATTGCCAGATAATCAAATAAATATGAAAGAATAGCGCCATTTTAAACACTTCTATTGATTCTAAACAGTTGTGTGATTAAAATCTAACGTCATTTATGGTCAGAAGAGTGATGTAGAGTGACGTAGACGCAGGATGTAATAGTTTTAAAATCATGGGAAACCTCCAACCCTTGGCATTAAATCTCCTCCAGTTCTTCCTAGTACCTCTCAGATAAATGCATCTTATGTGTGGTGCAGAACAAACCCCGTCTCTCTGAATAGTGTTACGTTTACATTTGACTCATTTTATTTGTTGTTAATAAAATCTGAACGTGCAATTTTATGTTGTTCATGTTGCACCTTCAGTTTTCTATCACATTTTTTTCCCTCCAGCGGTGTATTTCTGGTGCTTTGTGAAATTAATGTGATATCTTTTCCTATTAATATGTAATTATGTTGTCCGCCTAAAGGGAAAACCTTTATTAGGCCTAATTAAATCAAATGAAGCTGTTGTAATCACCTTTCCTCCTGCCTTGTTGGATCTGATCCGCGTAGCCGACATCGGGGAGCTGTTGGAGCAGATGGTGGAGGAGATCACGGGTTCTCTGTCGGGTCCGGCCAAAGACTTCTACCAGAGGGAGTTTGACTTCTTCAACAAGATCACCAACGTGTCCGCCATTCTCAAGTAAATTCATCACCACCGCTCTAAAAAACCATTACCAAACAAGGACATGTTCTGGTGTAACGAGAACCCTGATTTGGTTTTGTTTTTCAGGCCGGTTCCAAAGGGAGAGGAGAGAAAAAGAGCCTGTCTCAAAGCTCTGTCGGATATCAAAGTCCAGCCAGGTAACGCACTGTTTCACAGTAGATCTGAGTGGATGGTTAAAACCAGCAAACAGTTACTGTGCTGCAGTGACATGAGGATTTTTGAGGTCTTAATTTGAACATTTTTGACATTATACAACATTTTATTGGACACATTTCTCTAGTGCAGAGGTTTTCAACAGTTTCAGAGGAGGCTCAGTGAATGGAAGTGAAAAAATATGACATTAGTTATCAAAAGGAGATCACACAGAAGAGCCAAAATGTGTGTGATTTGGTTAAAGAGAGAGTTCAGAGATACAGTAGTTTTGGGGATTTTTACTGTTTTTCCCAGAGTCAGAAGCTAATAAACGCCTCAGGACAGACCTTTTTTTATGTATTTGGTGTCTAACAGCAGTGTTAGGCTATCTTGGCTCAATTGTTGAGTGTCTTTGGGATCAAATAACATAATCATGATCTCATAGGCATCCAGGAATTGAGCGAAACTAAGCAAGTAAACTAAGAGGGAGGTAAGGGGGTGCCTTTTCCCAAGCTTTGTCTGAGGGGAGGCCCACAGTCTCAGACTTTGAAAACCCCTGCTATAGCGTAATAATTCAGAGAAATTTAAGACAGAAAAGGGGAGAAAGGCAAACAAAATGGACACCTATCTAAGGAATCAGACCACCGACACCTCGATGTTCTTATATTTAGTTAACTAACTATGTCAGAACATTATCCCAAATTGGACTAGTTTTGTTTTGGACAGTATTAACCCTGACTATCATATCTTTAGTAGAAGCTCTTACAGTTATGTAAAATGAGCCCGTTACTGCCAATAAAACCTGTTACTGCCAACCCAAACTCTGCTTCAGTAAACCTCGGTGTGAAGAGACGTTTATCCCTCAACAGACACATTAGTGGGGATTCTGATGGAGACCCCCACTCTGCTCTTTTAGCTTTAAATACTTCCTGATATCCTAGTTATCAGTTAGATTAAATAGTTCCTCAATTGACTTAAATAAATTGTCTCTATAGAGATCACAGATAAAATATAAAAGCTCTTTTCTCTATACAGATGAAGGGAAGATTGGCTCTGTTTGTTTTGGGATATACAACATTTATGTGCCTGTTGTGTTGTAAAATAGTTTTTTCTTTCTTCTGTGATAAACATTATTTATTGAAGAGTGAATATGTGAATATTCGCTGCTATAAAACAGAAACTGAAATGTGAGTCTCTGTCTGAACACAGCCTGCTGTCGTCTGTCTCCTCTCCTCTTGGTGTTTTCTAGGCTGTTACCTACCGAGTAACCCTGAGGCCATCGTGGTGGACATTGACTACAAGTCTGGAACACCCATGCAGAGGTAACGACAGGTTTAAATTCACGGTTCATGCAGACTGGGACCCAGATCGATCCATACGTTGTGTTTACCTCTGTGTTCTCACAGCGCTGCCAAGGCACCTTATCTGGCCAAGTTCAAGGTGAAGCGCTGTGGGGTGAGTGAGCTGGAAAGGGAGGGTCTCCGCTGCCCCTCGGACTCTCTGGAAGACGGGGAGGAGAATCCAGACGGCTCACGCAGGATCTGCTGGCAGGCTGCCATCTTTAAAGTGGGAGATGACTGTAGACAGGTAACCCCACTTCTCTTTCGCCCTTTTGACATTTCAGGGGAGGAAACTTTGACTCAGCTCCTCTCGTGACCCTTCCTCTGTCTCCAGGATATGCTCGCTCTGCAGATCATTGGGCTTTTTAAGAATATTTTCCAGCTGGTCGGCCTGGATCTGTTCGTCTTCCCCTACAGAGTGGTGGCCACTGCACCAGGGGTAAGACTTCCTGTCCCATTTCTCCCTCTAAATCCTCTTATCTATAGCTCCTCTCTCCACTTAAATACACTTTTTTCACCTTTTTGGATCTTATCTTTTTAGTTTTGGCCTTCATGTCCCAATAGCTACAATTACATTTTACTCACCAGTTTATTTGTTGATGTAGTGGCAATCGAACAACAAAAAAAAGCCATTTGAAGGGATTTCCAATGGGATATTTTTTTTACTTTATACTTTACATAACTTGAAAAACATCTATAAAAAGCCAGGTGCACTGAAGTGAATGATATAAAACCGAGCTCGTAAAAATATAAGACAAGCAGTACAGCAGAACCACTTCCTAATTCCCTGCAGCTGTTCCTCTGTGACTCCCCTCTGTAGACTACGTGACTGTGATTACATGCCAGTTCCCTCAGGTGTGCAGGTGACGTAGCAACAGCAATATTAGACAGCTTACCACAGCACACATCAGAATTGGCTCCAACAGTCGAGGTATAGAAAGGTGACAATGCTGCTACACACACCTTAACATCAGGTGAGACAAGTCTGGCTAAACACAGCCTGAACACGATGATAAACACTTATTTTTGCAAGTGAAAACAAAATGTGAAAATACCCAAAAATGTCCATCATAATCATTCTTTGCCTTGTGAAACTGAAAGAACGGCAGGTTGAAATTAACAGAGAGAATCTCTACAATAAAGTGGATGTCGACAATAAAAAGTTTGGGTAATAATGTCAGTTTTCACGTTTTTCCAAAAAAAGTGGTTTTGAAACTTAAACATGTTTAAAACCTTCTTCCGTCTTATCATGTGTGTGGTTTGCGTCCCCATATCTCAACAATTTCACTGGTAAATGTGTCATAATTTTATAGGAATGATGGCCGACACTTTGCAAACAAGGCCGTAAACGCAGAATTTTATTTTCATAATCAGGTATTCATTAACCGATCCTCTTTTCCTCAGTGTGGCGTGATCGAGTGCATCCCAGACTGCAAGTCCCGAGACCAGCTCGGCAGACAGACGGACTTCGGGATGTACGATTACTTCCGCAACCAGTACGGCGATGAATCCACGCTCGCCTTCCAGAAGGTGCTGAGGTTTTAGCATTTGGCCGTCCCCTTTTTATTCACCCTTAATGATCGTTTCTTAAATTTCAAAATGTTGGTCTACTGTCAACCCGGTCGTATATGATATATATTGTCTGAGGTTACTGCAAGGATGGACGGAAAAGTTAGAGAGAGGATGTGTCAGTGAGCTTGAATGAGCTGTAGTACAATGTGTATCAATCGATCACTTTATTTGAAACACAGGATAAAACACAAAGCACATAAATGCATCATATAAATACAAAAAAGTTACGTCAATTTAAAGATAAGTTATTATTATAAATCATATTTAGAATGTGGGTCTTGATTGGGTTTATTTTCCTCACAGAGTTAAAGGTTTAAAAGAGTTTTTATATCTGTTGGTTTTGATTAATGGGAGTCTAAAAAAGAGCCAGAATGGACTCCACTTTCTTGTTTGTTATACAGAACAGACTTTTCTGTTGCATATCAGTGATTATGCTGCGGACATTTGTCACTCTATTTAGTGCATCTTTCTGTTTAAATACCACCAGACCTGATTCAGTAAAATATCTATTAAACAGCAACATGTCGACATAAAACTTGGTTTTATGTCTCTGGTATTTGGTATCTCTGCCAGAGGAACAGTTATTGTCTACCACAGTTCCCAGACACTTTCTTCTGTCTTTAATCTTTATTTATGGAGCAGAATTTCACTGAGGTATCGCTGATGTCCTCCTCTCCTTTCCACAGGCTCGGTATAACTTCATCCGCAGCATGGCCGCCTACAGCCTTCTGCTGTTCCTGCTGCAGATCAAAGACAGACACAACGGCAACATCATGCTGGACAGCAAGGGCCACCTCATCCACATAGGTATGCTGTGTAGACATGGACCGTTATCCGGCCTGTTTTTACACATATAATGTATAATGGTGACTGTTTGTGCTCATGTCTACCTTGTTTTCTGCAGACTTCGGCTTCATGTTTGAGAGCTCACCTGGTGGTAACCTGGGCTGGGAGCCAGACATCAAGCTGACAGACGAGATGGTGATGATCATGGGAGGCAAGATGGAGGCCACGCCTTTCAAATGGTTCATGGAGATGTGTGTCAGAGGGTATCTGGCTGTACGGTGAGAAACTCATTACGGTAGAAAAGAGCAGAAATAAGATGTTTAAAGTCAAAGTAAACGTCTATAATCCACACAGAGAGCTTTTATATTGTGGTTTTATCTTTCTAACTTTGCTGATGACTCATTTCTGTTGTTATTTGCTTCGTCTCCTGACATAAAGACCCTACATGGATGCAGTGGTTTCTCTAGTGACCCTCATGCTGGACACTGGACTGCCGTGCTTCAGAGGACAAACCATTAAACTCCTCAAGTAAGTCCAACAGTAGGATGTCTCTCTCTGTGTGTACAAAATGTGTATAAATACTTAAATATGACTATTAAAAAGTGAACATGACTGTAGCAAACAGCCTATTGTATGGACAAATTCTACGTTCTGTGTTTTTAAGATTTATTTGGGATTTTCACCTTTTATTGGACGGTCAACAGTGAAGAAGCAGACAGAAAATGATTATGCAGTTGTATAGTGTGTATATATATATATATGTGCCTTAACCATTCAGCTAACAGGGTCGCCCTATCTGTGTGTTTGATACCAACGAAATACAAAAAATCATAGGAGAGAGAATAGCTTTAACCTTTGGTGTTAGTCTTGTCTGGTTCCTCTGAGATTTTGACTCTGTGCACTTGTTCTCTATGCTCAAACTTAAATAATTGATTCCCAATGTTATAGGTCTTTGAGAAGAAACAAGACTCTAAAATCTTCTTTTTTTCAGTATTTCACTATTTTTTATGTTAGCAATGGATGAACTGACCATCTGGAATATAAAAGGTGTCACTCGTAGTGACAAATCCAGACAATTATCACCTAGCTCATTGTTTTGCAGCCCTCAGCTTTACTGTCTGGTTCAGCCTCACCGCTCTCATCAACCCCAGTTTTAGTAAAAACTCTTAATAAACACACTGTACACTGTCTGCCTAGCACCAAATGGCAGAGAGACAAAGTTAGCAGCTAGCTGGTGAAGATAAAGTAGCATTTAGCCGCTAAAGAGCTTAGGAGTTGGTGGAGACCAAAAACAGAGCTAAAGAAAGAGTTAATATTTAACTTGCATTCATCGGGTGACCAGAAACACGACCTCTAATGAATGCTAATGTTGCTCCGTAACAGCTGGAAGTGTAAATAAGCAACTGTTTGCTAACATGTTTGCATACATACCAAAACTTCAGTGTTCTGCTGCCCCCAAGTGGCCAGAAATCAATTAATGCAGCTTTAATCATTAATGCTTATGATTTCTTTTTAATCAGAGGACGGTTTAATCCCCAAATGAGCGAGAAAGAAGCAGCAGCGTTCATCATCAAAGTCATCCAAAGCTGCTTCCTCAGTAGCAGGTAATCTCACGTGACATTAACGTTGTGCAAACACCAACATGAGGAGGAGTTAAATTGGCTTCTATCTACTGTATAACATTGTGGTGACTTACAACTTTTCCATGAACTTGTTTCCAACAGGAGCAAAACGTACGACATGCTGCAGTATTACCAGAACCAAATTCCCTACTGAAGTCCTTCTGCTGGACCTCCACTGACTGTACGTCCAAATATACAAACGTCTCTACACAAGCAATGCAAACCTTCTTTTGGATGATTTTAATAAGGTGGTGCCGGGTCTGTACACCACTCTGCTCCTTTATGGGAGACGACGACAACAACAACACGGCACTTTGATCCTAATGCTCCAGTTTTATTCAGCATACTGTAAGTTGTCAGATTTTATAATGTACACCTGAAGTACTTCTTCTTTGTTTTACCTGAGAGTGAAGAACAATGTACGACTTTTACCAAAAGAGGTATTTGAATCACCCTTTAAGTGTTTTCTTCTTGATGCTGTTAAACACTAACTGAACCGTCACACTGGAGGAAGTTGGCCATGAAGGGAGCCATATTTATAGTGTTTGTCAAAGCAGCTGTTATCATCACTGTTATCATTTTGTTACTATGCTGTTCTCCACTTTTATGCACTTTATAGATCACAGTATTTCAATGGCTTCGTCTGCCTACGATCAAGAGCTTAAACAGAGATTAGACACCAGAAATCAGAGATTAAAACAACCTGCAGTTTAATCAGCTGATCAATAACAATTTGAGCAATATTTTTGATTTAGTAGAACACAAGCCGGCGTTGTTAGATCAATGCAGGAATCAATCAGCATTTAATCCAACGGTAGTCTTTAGAAATGTAAAGGTATTTAGAGAATCAAACGTAATCATGCTGTAGTCTTTACTGTAGAGTATTCGCTGTAGAATCACGTTGAGATCGCAGGTTTTTTTCTGTGATTGACGTGGAAATTGTAGAGTTATATGTGAAGGAACATATTTATCAGAAGATTTTAAACACTTTTAACTGTGCTGCTTTGATGCTTATCCTCAAAGCCGGTCACGTCACACCTCTTCATGTCAGCTTTTAGCTAAAATCGGTTATTTAAAAGGTATTTTTCCACTACGGGAACTTAACGACCCATAACCTGAAGTTTTAAGAACTGTTTGGTCCGAAGACGCCTCGTGGCTCCATGTTGAGTTCCTGTAGTGGAAAAGTCCAATAGGAAAGAGTTGATACAGCACACACAGGGTGGACCGGGAGCTCTCTGGCTGCTCTACATCACAGCATGTCGGTCTCAAATAGAGACGGAGGTATATTTTTGTTCCGTCTAATAAACTGTGTCTGAATGCAGGTGTTGTACATGTTTGCACACCCTTTACAGTACGAGCGACCCTGTTTGGAAACATTCCTCTTTCCGTGTTTTGAGTCGTGTGGAACGTCTTGGGTTTGGGTTTTGTGGGATGATCTTGCTGATGCAGATGATGATGATACCTAAGAAGCCATTTCTCCTACCCTTGGTAGAAACAAAACTATAGTAATACTTGACAAAAAAATAAAAACAACCTAACCTTATGCAATATATTCATGTATATTGGTACTGTATTTGTGTGTTGAAATGAAGTTGCTGTAATTCCTTCCACCCCAGTCCTTGTGTGACAAGTGTTTTATGTTGCAGCTATGACTTTACTGTCTTTACAAAACTGAGGCGTGAACTTAAAGTATTGAAGTATACAGAAGTACTTGTTTAATGGCTTATAAAAGGAGACTTGATCAACTCTTGACAAAGCCATTTTTAATGTAGTGGATTTTATTAAGTTTAAATAAGTTAGTCATCCCTCATGTCCACTGTTATCTGTGAACCATGAAGTGTTGGTCCTTATGTAAAATATATAAATATACAAGTATGTATGTTTGGTTTTTGTCTGTATTTGCTCAGTTTGTGGCGACATCAGTTCAGATTAATATCACGTCTGTTATTCTGATAATGTTTGAAAACTTCTTATTTCCAGATTAAATGTGTACATTTCATCCACTACTGATGTATTTTACTTTTTCTTTCATGCTTTCTTTCTTTAGCAGGAAAAACAGTAGCTTGACTCAGTTTAGAAACTGTTTTCCAGAAAAGAAAAAGCGATAAAACAGCATAAAGACAAGTTAGATTAAAAAAAAAACCTTCTTCATACAGTATATAAGGGCTGAGTAACAAACCTATATCTTGAAAGGGAATACTTATTTAAAACAATACATCATCACTTCTGAAAATATCAGTATACATGTTTAAATTGTAAAAAGGAGAAAGTATTGTCTAATTATGGATTTTTATTCCATATTTTGGCGAATAAAACGAGCACAGATTTCAAAACATTTTGTCAGTTGAGGCTTTTCAGTAACATCAACACCCTCACTGATTTCAAAATAAAAGTCTATTGGGGTTCAGGCCTCAGTGGTGGAATGTAACTAAGTACATACTTAAGTACAAACTTGAGTACTTGTACTTTACTTGAGTATTTCCATTTTATGCTTCTTTATACTTCTACTCCACTACTTCTCAGAGGGAAATATTGTACTTTTTACTGCACTACATTTATTTGACAACATGAGTTACTTTGCAAATTCACATAATAAATATTAATCAACTAATAAATTACGATGTATTATTATGTATTAAGCTAGCCGGCAGTATATAAAGTAATTTCTAAGTTAAAATTAGCTCCACCTCTAGCAGCTGCAACATTAAAGTGATGAAATGGACCATTCTGTATAATGAGTACTTTTACTTTTTGTCCTTCAAGTACATTTTGATGCCAATACTAGTACTTGTACTTCAGTAAGATTTTGAATGCAGAGTATTTTTACACTGGTATTACTACTTTTACTTAAGTAAAAGATGTGAGTACTTCTTCCACCTCTGTCTGGCCTGATCTTGCTATCAAATTCTTTGCAGAGTAATAATCATACATTTCTCTTTCATTACTTCTACTTACACTCCAGTTTGACAGCTTTCAACCAAATACTGAAGATCAAAATTAGAATAGTTTCCTCATTTTTTTCCTGTTCTGTCCAAAGTAATGAAAGGGATAAGAAACCTGAGCAGCTGAACGGAGTGAATGGAGACGAACAAAGAGAGGAGAGTTATTAGATGAGAATGCAGCCGGTCGCGTTGACCTCTGACCTCTCTGACACAACATAGACGAGACCCTGAAACACTTGACACCAAAAAGGGGGCCGTCACACGTTTGAAGGCAGGAGGTGGAGCATGGCTGGTTATGACAATTAGGAAGAATCTGACTGAGGGGAAAAATAGGTTTAAAATTTGGTATTAATGGATGGTAGGAGGTAGAAAAATAAAAATCCTTTTACTCCTAGTTTTGTCAACCAAGCAAGATGCCCATCGAAGACAGGAAGTGTACGCCAGTAACACAAAGACTTGTGCACAAAGACCAAACCCCCACATGTCTCCTCTTTCTCCTCATTGAGCTGCAGAGGGCTGGGGCCCCTGGGGTCGTGTTCACAAAACATCCCAACACTCAAAGCATCTCCTAACCGGCCCAAGTTTGGATAAAACTCCTAAAAGTAAGGGGCGTGTCAATCCAGACTAATTCACAAAGCAGTTTAGTGCTAAAACCAGCTCCTGAGTCTGAGAGCGACGAAGACCTGCTCAGTCAGTCAGCTCCTGCAGCTAATGAGCCTCGTCAGGAAAAATACAACAACACTCAACTTTTATTAACACAAGTAAAGCTCATGTCTTGGCCATCTCTGCATTATGTGGTAAGATAGGTGCTAATCAATATGTAGAATGACTTAGAATCTGCTCAAGTTAATATTTGACTTTGTATTGTAAATGAAATCTGCGTTTGAGTTTATAAAATATCTAAGACATTTGTTAATGAAACATCTGTTTATCTTGATTAACATTTTATTTCCCATTCTGACACCAGTCAGCCAATCACTGTAGATATAAGATCAATATGTCGTCCTTCTGTTCTCTCAGTAGCGTCTTTAGAGGAAACTCTTAGCTAACGACTTTTATTGTCGCTTACAGCCGTGCTTGATATTTAGGCACAGTGTTGCTTTGAGCTAAATGCTAACGTCAGCATGCTAACATGCTCACAATTACAATGCTAACAAGCTGATGTTTAGCAAGTAATGTTTACCAAGTTGACCATCTTAGTTTAGCGTGTTAGCATGCTAACATTTGCTAATTATCACTAAATACAAAGTGTACAATTACAAAGAATGTCATTAGTTTTGCAGGTTTTTGGTCATAAACCAAAGTGTTGGAAAAAGTAATATTTTATAAAAATGTTTCATATCTTATTGTCAGTTTTCTATTTTATATTTATGCTTCTTGACTTGCAGTACCTTCTTTATCTTTCTTTATATTTCCTACTTACTAAGTTTACTGTTATGCACCAAAATGCCAAAGCAAATTCCTTGTATGTGTAAACCTAATTGGCAATAAACCTTTACTATAAAGTTTCATTATCTACTTTACTGTAGGAGTAGTTCAAGGTCAAATTTATTTATAGAGCGCTTTAAAACCAATCTCAAGCTTGTACCAAAGTGCTTTACAACAAACATAATTCAGCAAAAAGATTATCACAAGACATAAGTGCTTAAATACATGCACACATACATACATATTACATGCAAATCATGTCAGGAGTCATGTGAGGGGCAGACGAGGGAGTAAAAGTGGGTTTTAAGACACTTTTTAAAAGAGATTCTGCTGCTCTCATATTTGCAGGGAGATTATTCCAGAGTTTTGGTGCCGCTGCTGAGAAGTAATGCAGCATATTCAGTAAATACAATTAAAGTTACAATGCATTGTTTAAAATACCGACTCACTGTATGTGTCTCTGCTGAACAGCTCTCACCTTTTCCATTCAGCCTGCACTGAAACCACCTCATCTCTGCATCTGTTTCAACTGCAGAGCGCCATCTAGTGCTCAGCAAGCAGCTTGGACACTCACTACAGATGAAGTACTAATACCACACTGAAAATACTACACAACAGGTAAAAGTCCTGCATTCAAAACCTTACTTAAGTAAAAGTCTGTAAGTATTATCAGCTGCAGGTTACAGTTCACCACTGCAGATTATATATCGTGCTTATTATTATCGTACGTTTTACCTCAGTGTTGGGTCTGATGTGCTGGTGCAGCCTGAATTTAACAGTTATTATCACATGCTTGGTATCATTGGACTCCTGCACAAGAAATTCGATAATATAATGCTGATTGCTTCCATAAGAATGGGATGTTTTCCAGATGTTTTTTCCGTCCAAAGACTGAAATGTAACTGTTGTAGCACAATAAACAGAAAGGTTTTCAAAAATTATACTTTATTTTTAGTCAAGAATAAGAAAGACACTATTGTTTTGTATGTTTACCTTTGGAAAGTGATATAAATACATTGACATTTACAGATCTTATCACTGAGTTACCACATTGTCTTTAGGTTTTCTGAGAAAAAACTTGTAGTTGTGTCCTTGAAATTGATTAGCAACTTGATTGCCCCACATCAGTGTGTAAATATATATAAAAAAGAACATTAAAACAATACAGTTAATCATATAATCCACTCGACTCCACTTGTTCCATTCAGCTGCTGCTCCTTAAAGAAAACACACAAATGTGTTTAATTTGTGCTGAAAACTCTGCAAATTAAACTCATGTTTTAGCTGTTTTTACTTGTAATATTTCTTGCCCTTTCCTTTCACAAGTGTAATTCTTTTCAGTCACTTTGAATGTGTGTGTGAAAACCTTGAAGTAAACAGGAAAGGTGAATAAAAACAGCCTCCTGTATGTAGGAACAAACTGACTCTGATTAATATCGTAGCCTTCGGGCCTCGACTCAGTCATCAGTACATTCCTGTGTGCAGTGCAACAAGCATGAGGTCACTGCAGTTACACTGAATGATACCACACTGAATATTAACTGGGCGGATCATTTAATGATTTAAGCCACTAATGAGCACATTACCTACTGTCAGCCTGATGAAACACTTCAGTATGCTCAGATTTAAAAGAAGGGATTTGTTCACTTTCTTACTGAGAGTTAGATGAGAGGACTGACACCACTCTCATTGCTGAATATCAAGCTAGAGCCAGCAGCCAGTTAGCTTAACTTAGCTTAGCACAAAGACTGGAAATGGGGGGAAACAGCTAGCCTGGCTCTGTGCCAAGGTAAAAAAAAAAAAACTGGCCTACCAGCAACTGATCAGTAATTAACACAGGATCGATCCATTTATCTATTTTAAGTCATACTGAAGTAAAAGTACAAAAGTACTAGCATCAAAATGTAGTTAAAGTACAAAAAGTAAAAGTACTCATTATGCAGAACGGCCCATTTCAGAATAGTGTATGTTATATTATTGAATTATAATTATTGATGCATTACAATTCTATGTACATTACTTTAATGTTGCAGCTTTTTCTTTTTTACTATATATATATATATATATATATATACACTCCGATATATTGTGAGTTTAACCAAATGATCAATAAAGTCTTATCTTTATCCATAATAATACATCATCATAATTTATTTGTTGATTATATTTTGTATTAATAATCTAAATCTGGCAACTAACTAGTAACTTAAGCAATATTTGCCTCCAAATTGAAGTACTGGAGTAAAAGTATAAAGTAGAGTGGAAATACTCAAGTAAAGTACCTCACAGTTGTACTTATCACTGAGTAAATGCGTCACAGTATCAGTTCATGGCTGCCTCAGGTGTGCTGCTCGCGACTCGCACAGGTACATTTCCCCACTGTCTGAGTGACGTCACAGGGATGGGCAGGTCACGTGGTCGCCTCCGAGGGGAAACCTGTGGTTTAACGTTACTGAAATGGGAGAAAGACGACGAAGAAGAAGAAGAGGAGGAGGAGGAGAAGGAAGCGAAGCGAACAAGGTAAGCTAGCTTCAGACGGTGTTTACATCCAATAAAACTAAAGTGTTAATCAGCGCGGTGAGTTAGATATTGATTAGGAGTCGTTTGTGATCGGAAATGAAACGTTTGAAATGTGGAAAAGTCTCGTTATGTCGGCGTCAACAGGCGCTGCGGGTGAAGTTTACCTCGCCAACTAGGTTAAACTTGTTGGCTAATTAAACAAACAGTCATGCAGGACGACGTTTTTGGAAGCGACAGCCTTTATTACATTTACACAACAACATAAAGCTCGATAAAGAGTCAACACGGAGTCAAATTAAAGAGTTTTAAGTTGACTTTTTTTCCCCTGACCGAGCCCTCTGGCTGCGAGCCAGCTGCAGCAGTCCACAGGTTGGTGCTAACGTTATCAG
Source organism: Macquaria ambigua (assembly GCA_008360985.2). Taxonomy (NCBI): domain Eukaryota; kingdom Metazoa; phylum Chordata; class Actinopteri; order Centrarchiformes; family Percichthyidae; genus Macquaria; species Macquaria ambigua. Next base: position 72,581 of record VMKM01002396.1, read on the forward strand.
GCCTCCTCCACTGCACACACACACACACACACACACTATTATTATTATTTCATGTTATAAAGAAGCAGCTTCATGTTATTATATCAGAGCTTATTATAAACCAGGTTTCCTCTAACAGGAGGAGGCTGTCTGACTCAACCTGAAGATACATTAAAGAGTTAATAGAAGTAAAGTAACTGTCCTCTTAATGTGAGCTGTTATCTTTAGTTTAAAGTGTTAGTGAATCAGTGAAATCATAACATCCTGACGACGTCTTCTTCTTCTGCTTCTTCTTCTTCTGCTGCTGCTGCTGCTGCTGTTTGATAAAATCAGACTCACTGTTTGACTGTTTGACCCAAAGCCAGGAGCTGTGCAGTAATAACAAGGTGACGTGATTAGTTAATTCATCAATTAGTCCATCTGCAGAAAGTTAGTCAGCAATTTTGATAATGTATTGATCATTTAAAGTCATTTGTCAGGCAGAAATCCCAAATATTCTGGAGCATTTGCTGCTTTTCTGCTGTCTGTGTTGCCAGAATGCCAAAATTTGCATTTCATGTAATATAATATAATATAATGGACAATAAAGTTTTCTTATCTTGCGTTGCATAAAGTGCTGCTGCTAATGCAAATAAGTGCAGCAGTGATAAATGTTTAAATCCACGTACTGTATTTATTTTAAAACTTGTGCACCATGTATGTATATGATTATGACTATTCATATTTTATATATATACATTTTTTGTTCTTTTATATATTTATAAATGCTGCTAAGTGGAGTGGATTGCTGCCAAACCAAATTTCATTGTGTTTAACATGCGATGAGAATAAAGCATCTATCTATCTATCTATCTATCTATATA
>VMKM01002397.1:0-73394 GCA_008360985.2 Macquaria ambigua
GCAATCGGCAAAAACTGTAATATAACAAAGCACAACAGTTCTATTGTGTTCAGAGTGGACATACACCCCAACCTAATTCTTTCTACGGGACACACCTGACCAAACTTGCAGTTAACACATTGTTACATAAGAACATACCTACTTTATTTACGATAAATATATACTCTAGTATGATGGCTGTTAGGAGCAGGATAAATAAAACAAAATACAGAAGTGAAAACTAGCTTTCTTTAGTGTGGTTAAAACACATCTAAATACAATAGTTTACAGGTCACTGCTGACGTGACAGTATTTCAAAAAGTGTTTTTGTTATGATTAAGATTAGTAATTCCCTATTGTTCTGAGATTACCCATGATTTCTTTCAGAGTCAAAAGGGTGATGGCAATTTAAAAAAAGAAAATTATGTTATAATCCAAAAAAATAATTTGATGTAAAATGAAACAAAACAAAAACTCTAAAACCCACACATGATCCTAGAAGGCTATAATTTATGAAACTGCTGAACTGAACAAACATCAGAGTGATGTTTTAGTTGTTCTTACAGCCCTATGAATGTCATGGCTAAAAAATAAGTAACTAAAATGTTTCTCTGGCTCTAGAGGACAGAGAACATAAATGTGCTCAACTTAAATGGCAATCTACCCATTAAATTTAGACATTTCAATCAGGAGAGACTTGCTTGAAGAGATACTTAAAAAATAATAACATTTATTGACATAGTGCACAATAGGAAGTTAAAGAAATTGAAGAGTCTTTGGCGATTAGACCCTATTGTGACATCATATTTTGAGGGGGTAGTGTCGGGGCCCGGATGACCCTATCAGCTCAGCTCTGTAGCACTGGAGTGGGGGCTGCGTCCTATGCTGGAGGAACTTTAAGGGCCTTACAGCAGTCCAGAGCCAGGTGGGCTGGTTTAAGGTGGTCCACAGAAACCTGCTCCAGCTTAGCGCCGATGTCCACTATGAAGGTTTTGTCCCCAGCCTCCAGGATGAAGGATGAACACATACTCTGCTGACTGCAGGCTGGTCAGGACATGAGCCTGTGGGAGACCGTGCTGCAATGTAGGAACTGGTGCAAACACTCTGGCGTTGTCCAGCAGCATGGCCCGCTGTTGAGTCACGGACCAAGGGGCCATGGCATTGGGAACAAAAATTCCCGGGGACCCGCAGTGGCTGGCTGTAAACCAACTCAGCGAATGAAGCTTGAAGGTCCTCCTTGGGGGCGGTCCTGAGACCCAACATGACCCAGGGAAGCCTGTCGACAGGGGAGCTTCACCACCCAGGCTTTTTCAGAGCTCACACGTAAACTGGGGGCCCTGGTCAGAGGAGGACAGTAAACCAGGTGACCCAAGTACTGATGAATGCCCGAGCCACCTTGGCAGACATCATCAGCGACAGCGGGACGGCTTCTGGCCACCGAGTGGTCCTGTCCACCATGGTGAGAAGAAGTGTGAACCCATGGGAGGAAGGTAAAGGTCCCACCAGGTCCACTTTAATGTGGTCGTACCTACTTTTGGGTACAGAGAACTGCGATGGGGGGACTGGATGTAGCGGTGCACTTTAGAGCATTGGCACACCACACAGGTCTCAGCCCACTTCCGCGCATCCTTTTTAAGCCCGTGCCAGACAAACTTGGCTGCCACCAACCTCTGAGATGGCTTCTTGCCTGGGTGTGACAGACCGTGGACAGTGTCAAAAATCTGCTGCCTCCACCTGGCGAGAATGACGGGCCAAGGCTGACCTGTGGTAACATCACACGGAAGTGTGAAGCCAGCATCGTCGAAAGTGATGTCCTCCAACCACAGTCCCATGACAGCCATCCTCACTGCCTGAATGTCCGGATTTGAAACTTGATCCACAGTCATGGTCCAGCCCCAAGTGGGCAGCCCTGGCGATGGCCCGGGATAAACAGTTGGCGACCAAGTTGTGTTTGCTAGAAACATGTTGTATGGCCGTGGTGAACTCCAAGATGAAGGAGAGCTGGTGCTGCTGGTGGGCAGACCATGGCTCGGCCACCTTAACCATAGTAAATGTCAGTGGTTTGTAGTCCACAAATGCCGTGAACCGTCGAGCCTCCAGCAGGAAAGTGTCAAATGGCGAGGTAGAGGCAATGGCAATCAGAGCCTTGGGTGACGGGTGCACCAGCATTGTCGCGTTAGCCAGAGCTGTCTTGGCATCCACAAATGCCTTGTCCCTCTGTGCGGTCCAGTCCACCGCGTGTTTGACGGACTTGCCTTTCAAGGCCTCGTAAGGAGGCCGCATCAGCTGCACCGCTCTGGCAATAAAGTGTTGGTAAAAGTTCACCATATCCAGAACCTCCTGCAGGGCCCTCAGCGTGAGCAGGCATGGAATGTCCATAACAGTGTCCACCTTCGACAGGAGGAGAATGGCCCTGTCTTAAGTGATGCGGTGTCTGAGGAAGTCGATGGTGGTCACGGGTATGTCATCCAGATAGATGAATAGGAAAGTCAGGTCCCTCAGTATGGTGTCCATGAGGCGCTGGAAAGTCTGCGCTGTGTTTTTGAGCCCAAAAGGCATCCGCAGAAACTCAAACAGGCTGAACGGGGTGATCAACGCCATCTTGGGGACGTCTAGCAGGTGAACAGGCACCTGGTGGTAGCCACGGACGAGGTCCACCTTGGAAAACATGACACTACCAGCCAGGCGGGTACAGGTAGGCTGAAGGTGGAGATGAACACAAGAAGGTGGGCTGTGTGAGGAGGCGGAGAAACTCATCTGTGGCCAAGAGCATGCTAGACAGTCTGATGCTGTCTGGTCTGCTAAGTGTATATGCATAGAAACAGAAAGTCACAGCGTTTACCAGGCCCTTGTCATCCACCAACAGCCCATAGGTGCACAGGAACTCTGCGCCGAGGACTGCCAATTTTGCTGTAGCAAAGTCCCACTTGAAATGTTGCTCCCCGAAACCCAACTCCACCCACCACATCCTACAAGTGCGGATGGGGCTGCCGTTGGCGGCTTCCAGGGGGGGGCCGTGCCTGTCAGTAAGCATGTCCACTCGTGATGTAGGCAGGACACTCCTCTGTGGCCCCATGTCGCACAGAAAACGCCGCCCGGAGATAAACAGCAGCCTGCCCACTCGGCCGACACTCATGGCAGCTACTGAGCACCGGCCCCAGTGTTTCCCACCCCGCCAAAACTGCATGGGGAGTGGCACCTCTTGGCCTTGGGTCCAAACCTTGCGTGGTAGAAGCACAGGCCAGTGGGTCACTGCCATTGAATCACAGCTCCTGCGGCGACAACCGCCATCTCCCCCAGCAGCGCTGAAGTGCCTTGGGCTGGGTCCAGCATGGCTGCACAGTGTTGTTGTCTGGCCAGGAAAAACTTATCAGCTTCCTCAGCCAGAGCCCGACAGTCAGTGATGGTGGTGTTGGCTAAAGCAGCCTGCCAGTTCAGTGAACAAAAAGTCCGGCTTGTGGCTTCCCATGAGAGTTAGCCTTTTGTCCATTAGCTCAGAGGGCTTGCTGTTGCCGAGGCCCTGCAGAAAGAGGAGCCAGCAGGCTCACTCAGAGTCAGAAAGCCCAAACATCTTTAAAAGGTGAGCTTTCAATGCTTGTCCTGCTCTGAAGGATGCTTGAGGAAGCTCACCACTCTGCCCGTTGTTGAACTGCAGAAGGCCGCATTGACGTAATAATATTTCGTGGTATTCGCTGTAATGTCCCTGAGCACGAACTGCGCCTCCGTCTGAGCAAACCAGACCGATGGCTGCGTCTCCCAAAACTCCGGCAGCTTGAGGGAAACTGCATGCGTCGTCATGTTTGTCTCTGGAAAAGTCCAGTAGAAAACCATTGTAGGAGTCACTGGGATTAACAACACCAGTACGTCTCTTTTGGCTGCACACATTTGCGGCCGTTTATTCACCCGCACACTAAAAAACATTTTCTGAGTTGTAACATACGTTTTTAACACAAAAATGGCACTGCCGTTACCATGGTTACCCTACATCCTCTTAAAGGGAGCAAGTCAACATTTACTGTGAGGATATTTTCACATCAAGTCCCATAACCTAACAGCTCATGCTAAACCCACGCTACAAACAAGTTTCGGTGAATCATGTCCTTATATCTATGTTGGGTCCACTACAAGGCCAACATTGTCCTGATATATCCTAAAGTATATGCAGTAGTGTAACTGCTGTCATGAAAGCTTTGTGAGGCTGGATGTGCTGTTAAAACCAGAGAAATGTTTCCAGGAGTCTACAAGTGTTGAAGGCTCCACTTTGTGATGATTGAAGGGAGTGATATTGAGGATGTCAGTAAACACTGAACAGTGACTGTTCATTGTTTTATTCATGTCATATCCCCTATGTGCACTTGCTGTTGGCTGTATATTCACATACACCATCATGCCCACTCAGCTGTTGCGTCAAGGGTCTTTTATCATTGTTTATTGTTTACTATATAGTCATTGTTTCCAGCATGGCAAGGCAGCCTTTTTTAACACTATTATTAAAACACAAAGCTCCTCTGTCTCCAGAGGGTTCATCCTGACAGCTCAGAGATGTGTTCTACATCTCTACTTGACTTTTTCCATTTAAGAAAACATTGTAAGAATAGGCCCCTACTTCAAACTATGACTTTGACTACGAGTCTTGTAACATGTCATATACCTGTCTCAGCCAGTCTGCACTAGCTTGGGTCCTACTGCTCCCAAACCCTGTGGCGAGGCTCTTAGCCTTGGTCCAACTGGTCCTAAACTTGCTCCCAAACCCTGTGGCAAGACTCTTACCCTGGGTCTAACTGGTCCTGAAGGTCCAAATTGTCCAAAACTCTGTAGTGAGGTTCTTAGTCCAGGTCCAACTTGTCCCAAACTTTACACGATGGCTCTTAGGCCATCTTCATCGTTATGGTTACAATAATAAATGTGGTTAATGTTAGGGAATGATTGTGGTCATGACAAAACAACAGTGGTCAAAGCAACGCTGACTGTCGGTTGGAAATGGGAAACGAACAGCAGTCTCCTGTGTTAAAGTTGTTTGATAATGATGTTTTGTTGACCCATTCATCCACCAATAATAAATTTACAATTTTACATAATGATGTTCTTTCCAGGTCTATCTTTACAAATCACACTGTAAATATTTATGTGTAGGAATAAAGCTAGATTACTTACTTGTCTCTTACTATATAACCACACATGTTAAGGCTTTATTTTATGCACTGATATGTATTGGAAGACTGTACAAATGTGTATCATACTTTAGTGAGTGTTTGCAGTTTGTTTTTTGCTTAGTGCATGCTTTGTCAGATACAACAGTTTCTTAGTGACATTACCATATCATTCATGCAGAGAAGGAAATAAAAGTTAACCATACAGACGGCCAAGTTTTGACGGCAGGGTGGTTGACACCACGGGGGGGTCAATTAAATCCTTCAAAGCATAAAAATAAGGAGTCTCTGTGGTGTGCAGGTAGCACGCTTGTTGAAATGCACGGTCACCCTTCTGTGATTTGTGGCAAGGCAGTAACGCTCCACTCTGGCTTCTCCAACGTACTGTGAAGTAATGAAGACTCTCTACGGAAACCATCACAGTCTGTCAGACAACTCCCAGGTGAAAAAGTACCTGTTCTCTAGACAGAGTGCCACATCTAAACCTGCCTAAGAAAATGCCTTCTCTTATTTGTTTGCTTACAGCATGTCCACGTCCATGTGCTGCCAAGGAAGGTGGGGGACTTTGAGCAGAATGACACAGTGTACAATGAGGTAAGATGGCAGATTTTTGATCTTCCTATAACTGAAGAGGTTTTGGAAATACAATAATATCTCTTTAACAGTGTATTTGTATATCCATCTTTTTGTACTGCTAGAATGACACCACAGCACACATTTATATGTCTTCTTTTATCACTGCATATGGTAACTGAATGAAATACCAATATACTTTCAACCAAGGCTGTGTAACTTTTGAGAGAAGAAATACACATTCTTCCTGTTACAAATCAAAAGTTATATTCACAGAGAATAAAATGCACTCTTGATGAGTTCAGTACACAGTGGATTTACAGCTACAGCCTTACTTGGTCTGGTATCACCAGTAGCTTATGGTTGCTAATGTAAGCTAATGTTAGCAACTTTTACATATATAGCTGATATAGCTGTGTTACTGTTATTACTGAGTCAGTTTGCTGACTTAATGGCTCTTCCCTAATTTTACTACAACTATGTTTTATCCTGTCACACTAGTGGTTCCATTCCACCCTGGATGTTTTATAAGATCTGCATACCTGAGAGCTTTGATAAATATCTTTAAAATGTACCCACATTAAAAGTTTTAATGTTTGTTGAACTGAGCATGACCTGCTTGAACATTAAGCCCTATGCTCCATTCCTGTAAATGAAATGGGCACATTGGTAATCTCATTGATGGGCATTTAAAAGGTGTTGGGGAATCTTTGCTTCTTTTCATGGCTAATAGCACTCTAGGCAATCACCTAGTTCACCTATCAGGCAGTAAATAAATAAATAAAAATTGCAGTGGTATGGTGGGTCCATTACCAGGACTTCATAACTGGCACTGTTCTCCAAGACTGAGACTCTTGTGTGTTACTGCAGAAATTTGAAAACACAATTCACTACTAATGAACTGATTTACCTGTGGCTCCTAATAACTTTAATTAAACATCTGAGAGATGAGTTTGAACAAATATCAGTGGGCTCCACAGCCCCCAGGAGCCAGAATCTCCAAACCAATAAACCACAACACTTCAATAAGAAAATAATGAACATGCCTTTCAGGCTGTTTTAAATTTCACGGTGACATTTTGAATTTGTAACAAGAGAGTCTGTAGCAAATGCATATCAATGGCTGGTGAGTTTGATATGAATATTCTAATAACCACGTCTAATAAACAGAACTTCACTATACTTCCTCATTGTGCCTGAGGGGAGAAATGAAATGTGCAGTTCCATAGCAGAGTCCCACCAGCAAAATATAAATAGGTTTGTTTTTAATTTGCATGTGATCATCAGGGTTATTGTGAGAGCAGCAGCACTGCTACCATTTATATTTTCCATGTCACACCCAGCAAATGAGAACATTTATCTTTGAGGTGTTTTTCTTTGCATTGAATAATCGCTCAGTGGTTGTTCCCCTCATACCTTACCTCTGTTAAGTGTTTTATAGCCCAGATTTAACACATTTATTTGGTCATAAAGACTATTCAAGAGGTAATAGAGCAGGTGAAGCCCTTTTCTCTCTACACTGTGAAAAAGTGAGGTAACACAGCCAGCTGCTTACAGTTTCATTTGGTTTTGATTGTTCACAGCTCAATGCGTCTGTGTTAAAGCTGCACTTATGGATAACATTGCTTGATGATATTATAAAGGGCAGCATAAGACAACTGTTCATTTTGTGATTTAAAATTACCATCTCACCTTAAAGGTGACATATTATGCTCAGTTTCAGGTTCATATTTTATTTTGGGGGTCTACTAGAAAATGTTTACATGCTTTAATGGTCAAAAAACACATTTTTCTCATACTGACCATTGCTGCAGCACCTCTAGCACTTCTAGTACTTGTTACTTCTCTTCTATGATGATGTGCCCCTGGGATGATAGAGATCCTAGGGTCTCCCTTGCCTGTGACCTAATTTTCTAGTTGGTCTTCATTACGAAATAGGAAAGATCTGATTAGTTAATTCACCACACTGGAACTAAGATTCTGAGGGGCATATGTTAAGATAAAATGTTAAAAATGTAAAATAAATGTTATTTTAACTGAAATGCTGTAATTTTAAATCATTTTTCCTATTTTGTTATCTTATACATTTCTCTAACCCTTTTTTTCTCAATTTCAACACATGGTTCAAGATCGAGTATAATATGTTCGTTGAATAAATTTATGGTTATAAATACATGATTTGCAGAGAAGCATGAGGGCTTGAATTGTGCAGAGTTAAATTTAGTTGCATCCCCTCTGTAGATATAAGGATTTAAAATATATTTATATTTGTAGTATTATTACATTATCATCAACATCAGTAGTTTCACTAGTGTTGCTTGTCGAAAATTTGACAGAAAACTGGAGCTAGCATCCAAGCACGAGGACGCATCGAAGTAACGAGTACTAGGCAGTCACAGCACAGTAGGGCGGGACTAGCCACGCTCACAGCTAGTATTCGTTGAAAGCATTTGTTGTGAAGAGAGACAGAGGTAACGTGTTAGCATGTACATGTAGCACAGTATGTAAGGTAAACACTTACAGTACTTGTCAGGATGTTGGGGTGGAAAGTACCATATGAAACAATACAAGATGTGAAACATTAGTCAAGTAATTATTTCTGGTAAAATAAAGTTGCGTCAGACCAGGAACTGAGGCAGCAACTTGTGTGGAATAGACTTTATCCTTGTAGTGTGATAAGGAGCCTGATGATGAATAATTTTACATCTTTCATTGATAAAAGAATTTACCAAGTGTTGCTCACATGGCCTCTGTACCATTAAACGATTCTCAGTTAAGAATCAAAGAAAATAAATTGGAACAAAGAAAATAGTTTAGACAGAATGGATCTAGGCTGGGTGGAGTAAAGTTTTGCGCCCTTGACATCGGACATTGCCACCCCCTTAGCAGCTACTACAAGACAAGAAGACACCCAAAGATCATACGCCCCTCTTTTCCTATGCCTCTTGCTTTTTTGGACTTTTGCTCTTGCTGCTCCTCTTCTTTTCTCTGATTAACTGTTATCTGCCTCATCTCAGACAAGCGGGCCACTGGCCTGCTTTTGGCTCTGCCTTTCGTGCCTGACTATTTGCCCATGTGTCCGGGCCCAGAAGATAGCTGTCTGCCCGCAACTCAGCTGCATTCGAGCCGGCATCCAGCCGACTTTGAAAGTAAGAACTTTTTGAAAGAAGCCCGTTCAAAGTCTGTGTTCTAACACAGCAAAAGTTAGAACAGAAGAAACTATCCAGCACACCCAGCCAAGTGGGGGTGTGTGAAGAAGATGTTATCATTCCTCTGCCTGCTGAGAGAGAGAGAAACCACCCGATTCGAGACAAATTGTTACATGGGACTGAGAGCGCCCCGAAAATGCCTGAGAGAGAGACGGCCAACTCGAGCTGAGTTGCCACGTGGGGACGATCATACCCGAGGATGGCCGAGAGCTCTGGCCCACAAAAGAATCGACATGCATCTCCCTCCCTTCCAGAGTGACTTCTCCCCTGGCTATCTGAACCACCAGGAGAAAACATACTTTTCCTGTGATATTGGGGTTGATGCTATAATTAAGCTACTAAAGTAGCTTAATTTAGCATTAGATCAGGAGTAGGATCTCCCTTCAATCATCATAATCATGATAAAGAATCAGAAAGGATTTCACTCTTCCTTCCCAATAACCTCTCAGCTGCCGAACGGTGCAATTAAGGTGATTTCACTGGTCAAGGCCACTATTTTAGAATTTATGCTAATAGTATAGCCAGTGGTTGCTAATATAATACCACTGTTAGGGCCCACTGTCCACAAAAATGCAAACTGAATCATTGTGTTTTCAAGTAACTTTCAGGAAGTCACTTATAATAAGTGAACATTAACAACAGTGGATATGAATTACAGTGCAATGAAGTAAAATACTTGTCACAATATACTTGAAAAAAAGTGCAATAACAGAGTGAAGTTCAGAAAACAGCTTACAGTATGACTTGTAAAAAGCAATTTATTACTTCCACTGCCAAGCAAGGAAGTCCAGTGTTTTATCAGATGCAGATAGTGCATGACAGTGAAGTCACAGTCAACGGTCTGTTTATCGCTGTAAAGAGAAGGGATAGGACTCAGGAGTGCAGTTGTGTTGTCATTCTATTTAGATGAAGTGGAGCAACGTGGGAGGCCGGCGCTGCTCAGTCAACCCGGCTGGCTGACAGCAGCTCTGTTATAGAGAATAGACTCAGCAGCTAAATACTGTTGTAGATATCTGTCTCTGAGTTTGCACCATCTCCCTGTCTCTCTATTGGTATCTCTGTCTCCCTCTGATGTACCAGATGGCACATTCAATTTTCTACAGTGTCACCTTGCCCAAAAAAAGCTGTCACAGTGCTTCCTACTCGCCTTGTTTGTAACTTTCTTTTTTCCAGGATTTTTTACTCTTTTGCAATAGATTACCATTTTTTTTTTACAATTGCTTAAGCACAATTTTGAAAACTGAGTTCATTTTGTTAGAACACTACACACAATTCACACAACCACACACACACAAGTAGCAGAACACCTAAGATCTTAAGCAAAATGAAACACTTCATTCAAAACTATACAATCATTTATAAAAACCCAATTTTGTTACCGTATGGCACACACATGGTGCATACGATCTGATTCAGTTTGAACTGCTGTGCTCAATCTAAAACACAAACATTTCTGCCTCTTTGTGTCATGATCCCTAGGACTCTTGTGTTGGACTGTGTTTCCTGTTTTATTTTGAAGTTCCCTGGTCTTGTCTCTTGTGTATTATTTACTTCCTGTCTTTGTTCTTTTCCCGCCTGTTTTGATTGATTCACCTGTGTCTTGTTACCCACCTGTGTCTGCTTCCCTCGTTGTCTCCTCCCCTATATATATCGGTCCCCTGTCTTTGTTCATTGTTGTTGTTTGGTTTGTTGGTTTCCTGAGTCCCTGTGTTTTTCCATGTTCTGTTCCTGGTGTTTCCCTGCGTGTCGGTTTCCCTGAGTTCCTGGTGTCCGTGTTGCCTGCATGTAAGCATTTTTTGTCATTTAATAAAACCCCTCTTTTCATCTGCTGGAGCCTCCCCGACTGTCTGTATTTGGGTCCTCTCCCTGCTGCCTAGATGGCATACCGTGACACTTTGCCTAGCTGGATCTGGCCGTAGCACTTCGTCCACATCACAGGCTTTCCTCTCTCGCAAGACAGCGAGGGAAGAATCTTCCTGAATGGTGAATCCATCCTTGCACAGACCCTGCATCAGTTTGGTCACAGGCCTCTGTGGGGAATAAAAGCTATATGGTATATCTTGGCACTGGAAAGATAACAATAATAATGAAAGTGATTGTTTAATGAATCACTGGAAGTCTGATGAAATATACTATTATGCTGTATAATATACTTAGACAGTTTTTAATGAGTACAAGCAGCATAGAAACAGATGAACACCAGAGCATGACTAACAGCACGACAGATGCTTTAGCTCTCACATACGTGTCAGCCTAAAGTAAGAACATGGAAACCACCTAGGACACTGAAGCATGTGTTTACACAAGCAGTAATGATCATGGAAAACACCTAGGATACTGTGGCAGCCTGTTTTTAAAAAAATAGACAACGCTATGAGTAGACACCATTAGTTACTGACCAAACAGATGGGTCCTTAGGGAGTTGGAAAGCACCTAGCAGTTGACATGGTTATTTATCACAAACTGAGAAGATCAGGTTTCTCAGAGACTGAACCATCTGGCAAATGACACTATTGTTTATCGATCCTCTGGAAAAAGGATAAAAAAAGAATATAATGGTGTCTGACTAGGAAAACAGCTCAAGGTCAAGAGGAGGTACTAAAGTTGTGAAACCACAGAAGGAGGGGTACCAGAAAGAGTATAAAAGGCAGGATTTGTGCACTGTATAGTCAGTCGTTCCATGGAAAGACTCATGTTTGCTGTACTGCTTGCTTGAACAGTAAACTTTGCTCACATCTGAACTCATTTGGACTTTTGGACATTTGGATTTTTAAAGTGTGGTGAAGATCCTGAAGACATCTGCCCCATCTTTGGGATTTTTCTTCCACACCTCCTCCATGGCTTAAATGAGGGGTATCCTGACATGGAGATCGTAAACCTTCCACCACCATGCTGAATGAGGTTAAGGATTTTTTTCAAAATTGTGGATGCTGATGAAACCAGTTTTGGACCAGAGCAGATCAGTGGAAAGATGCATTGTCCCAGATGACAATGTCTCCCTCTCCCTCTTCCTCTTACTGCAACTTTGCCTTCCATTTTTGTTGAAGACAGGTACACTCACATGTACCTGTGTGTTTGATCAATTGGTTATAGGTGTGGTATTTTCAAAGGCAGTGCTTTGAAATGGCAAACAAGTGACATCATGTTAGATTTCTATGTCTAATGTAGAGAAGTGTGTTTAGTGTTTTGCAAAAAGTGTGGGGCTGAGAATGTGGTTATAATTATGCAGATCTGGGCTGAGGTTTTGCCCTTTGAGAGTCAGGTTGCACTAACTGTGTTATTTTTAATTTTAGTGTGTAAGCAATCACAAAAAATATAGAATGTAATATAGACCACTGATGAGGACACTATGTGAGAGCCGTGCAGTTATTTACAAATAATGTACACCCTCAGAGTTGATTAAATTAAAATTCAAAAAGGCTTTATTGGCAGAGTTTCAAAAGACAGTGTTGCCAGAACATCAAAATACAATCCACAGGATCTCATAAGTAGCATTCATCATTCATAAAACAGCTTCAACAACCTGTGTGTGTGTGTGTGTGTGTGTGTGTGTGTGTGTGTGTGTGTGTGTGTGTGCGCACTGCGTGTGTCGGAGTCAAAAAGAGAACGGCAGAGAGATTCTATGTGATTTGCTCTTTACCAAAAGTGTGTAGATCAAGCAGAAGCAGACTGGTTCCCTGAAAACTCATTGTTACGTGTAAAGTCTTGGTTTATACAAAGAAAAACAACCTTTTTATAAGTCACCAGTTAAGTCAGTAAACCAATCAGAAGCAGAGTTGTCTACAAAAGAAAATGAAAAGTCAGGCTTAAAGTAATTTTTTGCTGAAAACAAAGAAAAACAATGCCCTTGCCTTGGGGGTAAAAACAGTTTTTATTTGGTAACCAAAAGCCAAATTCAGCTGTGAGTAAAATGACAAATATGACCTTGGACTCCAGAGAGTTTTCAAAAGCAAAGAAGTTAAACACAGCTCTTCCTGTCAGGCATTGTTAACACTGCTACAGTGAATTACAACACACACACTATGCCTAGTGTAACTGGTGGGCTTCTGCGTTGTGTTGGTTAGGCAAGGAAAGACGCTGTGACACCAGGATCTCGTTATGCTTGACCTCCATTTATTCTGATAAACAACAGGGAAACAGAACCTCCATGTCAATTATACAGCCCGCTCCAGCTCCTTTCCCGCAGCAAAATTGTACAAAAAGGGACCCGCCATGGCAAAATATTAACCATGGAATAAAACCACATATACATTAAGACATACCTGATAAACAACAGGGAAACAGAACCTCCATGTCAATTATACAGCCCGCTCCAGCTCCTACACAAATAAAATGAATATACAAAATGGAAGTTTCCTTAGTTTGCTGCGACTTTAAGCTAGTAGTAATCACACTTAAAACAATTATTTTTAAGTGCCAGTTCGTTGAAATCAATATTTTGGCAGGTTGAGACAGACATTATAACATGGTATGAAACAAAAAATACGAGAAATAATGGGATGGATCAGGATAGTAAATGGGCAAAAACAAACAAATGACACCCACCTTTCCCACAGGGAAATTGTACAAAAAGGGGAGAGGGGAAGTGGCAAAAGAAATTTATAGTGGGGACCACAGAAGAAGAAATGAAGGAGGAGGGGCTCTGAACTATTCATATAGATTCTGGAGTTTGGAGGTCCTCCCAGTCAAAAACCAACTAACCAGACAGATTTTGTGTAATTATTACAAGAGATTATATATGACCCCGTTACACTAGGACTGAATGTGTTGAGGTAATGTAATGACCGACAGTGGCAGTCATTGGTTGAGTCTGGCAGAGATTAGTTAGTTAGTTAGAATTTATTGTCCCAGGGGGAAATTCTTTTTTCACAGCACTGTTCATCAAGGAGAAATCAGCATTACACTTTACACACATCATCACACAACAATGACAGACAGAAATACATTAAGTACAACACAAGCAGCACACAACAATGACAGGCAAAACAACATGAAAACGAGTCTCGTAGTACCCTTCAGCATGTCAGCAAAATGCTGTATAAGTTATGTATTTAGGACATATTTACCTGAGTAATTATTTTTCTTTATACCATCTCTGAAGTGGGTTAGGGTTAGTTTAGTGTTTAAACCTTTTAATCCACCGCAGGGAGAAAGAAGCCAGTTGCCATTGATCTAACAACTTTGATCTTTGTCATAATTCTACTGTGGGAAGAGCTACAGTTTTTTTTTAATTTGCTCTTGGAGTCACAAAGGCTTCAAAAAGCCATGTGGTCAGCACTATAGACTGTGAATAGAGTACAAGGATAATGCAGCTTTTGCACGTAGAGATGTACAGCTCTACAGAGCTCCACTGACTTGAAACTATACTACAGTAGTTTTTGTACTTTTACATACACCAAATTACAGATCACCAAATCCCTTTTATCTCACATTTTTAAATGATAGGTTCAGTCCACACTGGCTGTTAAAGGATACCTTCCACCAATATGACATGGTGTACAAAATCCGTAGTCCTTGCTCTTTGCAAAATGCATTCTAAAGTTTAGCCAAAGTTAATATGAGGCTTCAGCAGACACAGTTAGCCAAATCAAGTCTTCCAAGGTCACAGTCACTATCCCTCCACTGCAGCTCAGAAAGAAAAAACTGTCTGACGAAACACAAAGAAATTTTGTACTAAAAATACTGTAACTGTATTTGTGTGAGATGACATCATGCTCATCCCACTGAGTAAATTCTTTTTAAGTGTTTTAGTATCAAAAAATGTATATGTTTTTCAAAAATGTAGTTTCTTTCTTCAGTGAACCACAGCAGTGATTAGCTTGGATTCACAACAGTTACAACGTACTCCAATAGTTTTCACAGCCAAACAAAGTATTAAAAACATCCACATGAATGTCTAAAACCACAACCTACAGTATCATCTAATTCTTTGGTGTCCCTCCACATGCACATAATATTCCAAATACTGCCAAAATATGGTTCAATCTGCTGCCATTTGTCATGCAGTGATCTGTGAGTAAGAGTCATTGTTTCAGTCCGTTGTGGTTCAATAATTGATATAAAGATAGATTTTAGGTGTATTATTGGTATTAGTATTCCTCACTATGAGTTAATAATAATATTAACTCACCCATGGAGTTATTTTGGGTGTCCAGGCTTCTTGAAGCAAAGTCCCATTCATTTTCTGATAGACAATGTTAGATGATTGACAGTTGGAGCACTTCAAGTCTTGGGTGGACACAGAACTCTTCTGGTTGAATCATCAGTGCATAAAATGAACAACTGGTTGAAAATATCTGATTCTTTGATAAAAAGTCAAAGGTATAAGTGTACATAAAACGTGAAGGAGATAATTCAACTTTCGTGCAGTGTTACATAACTTAAACCTATTCTATTATCCTCAAGACTCCTGTGTTTCTATGCTGTGGAATATTGAGGATATAGTAGTACTGGTACTATTATTGTTCCTATGTCCCATGTTATTTAGTATGTCAGTCATGTTAAGATAATTATAGTATACATGATAATTTGTTATGGTAATGTTACCTTGCTACCGGAACTACGTAGGTGGCAGTTACTTCTTGTTTCCAGTTTTGTACATGTTATGATAGCTCACTGGCTCTGGTGTGGACTCGAAAAGTTTGTCTGCACTGGAGTTAGAGCTTTTGCACAGACTGTACAAACGTTGCCATCCTCCACAGTAAAGAAAGATAAACAATATATTCCTTGTCCCGAGAAATCCTTCCTCTTGTAAGTAGATGTCTAAATATCCCTTGTTGATTGAAGCTAACAACTGGTGTCAGAAGTGGGATCTCCGAGTCAAGAGTTCATGACTGGGAGAGATGGCCTCATCTCGTGTCATGAGTCGCTCTAGCAGGATCAAGGTAGAGAATTAATTAAAAGAAAAATGGCAAAAAAAAAAAAAAAAACTTTGGCTGACCAGTCTGCATGCTTGTGGCTAGCAATAGATGCTAATCACTCAAACGTGTGACACAGAGACAAGCGAATGCCTTGTTCTGCCCCAGCACGCATGGCTTCACATGAAGCATATGGCACGCATGGCAACAGTGGAAATCGACATCATATGCTTCGACAACCACCTCTGCTTCCAAATTCAAGCTAGCAACGTATGATGGCAAAGAGGACTGGGACTCATTACCGTTGCCTTTTGAGCAACAGGCACGCAAGTATGGATGGACTGGTGCAGAGCGAGTTGATAGACTTCATGTGTACCTTGGAGTTGCAATTCATTATGTCTGCTCCTTGCCAGAACACATCCGTGAAGACTATACTCTCCTTAAAGAACAGCTCACTGAGGCTGGGACTGGTGGCTGAATAAACAGGATCCAAGGCAGGAAGAAAGACTGACATTGATACCAAGAGCTGAACAGAAGGATTTCCATACCTGGGATGTAAACTGGGGTCCCCTGTTGTGTGTCAGTGAGAATGCCATGCCGACGGAATACATGGGTAACCAGCAAGTCAGCAGTTTCCCTGGAGAATGGAAGCTTGAGAAGAGGAATGAAATGAGCTGCTTTACAAAATCTATCAATTATGGTGAGGATAACTGTATTACCATTAGATGGGTGAGGCCGGTGACAAAATCCAGAGCTATGTGTGAGCAGGGGCAGCTGGGTATGGGCAGAGGGCGAAGCAGACCGGAAGTGGGCTTAGTGGAGTCAAGCTGGTTCTGTTGGGCTTGACGGATACGGGACTCTATTACCCAGGAGACGGCAGCAACGATGCAGGTGGAAGGCAAGATGGGAACTGGTTCAGACCCAGAATGAAGGGGTGTACGGAGCCTTCCAACCAGTTTTGCCATTCCTCAAGGGACAGTTTAACAGCCAGGAGTTCTCGGTTACCGATATCGTAGTTCTTCTCTGCAGGAGAAAGCTTACGGGAAAACAATGCACATGGATGGAGCTTCTGATCAGAGGGAGAACGTTGAGACAAAACTGCACCTACCCCCGTGTCGGAAGCATCCACCTCCATGATGAACTGGAGCTCAGGGTCTGGGTGAGTGATGACTGGAGCAGATGTGAAACGTCACTTCAGTTCCTGGCTTGCCGACTCCACCTCAGGGATCCAGTGGACTGGTGTGGAGGTGGAGGTGAGGGCAGGGAGAGCTGTAGTTGCGGATAAAATGTCTGTAAAAATTGGCAAACCCCAGCAAACGCTGTAGCTGCTAACGGGCGAGGAGCTTACCATTGAGAGCAGTGGCCTCAAGGTGGGAGTCGAGTGGAACAGTGGGAAGGTCCAACTGAGTTACAACACCCCAGTCCAGGAAACTCTCATTGGCACCTGAGTCGATAAGCACTGGCAGGGGAAAAGATTGGCTCCGCCACACGAGAGTGCAGTCAAGCAGGGGTCTGGAGGGAGATTGCCCGGGGATTTGGCTCAGCAGTACATCCCCCACTACTGCCAAGCCCCCCCTTTTGCTGGACGCAGGGAACAAGTGGAAATAAAATGGCTGGCCTGGCCACAGTATAGGCAGCTCTTGGTGTTGATTCACCACTGTCTCTCCTCTGGAGAGAGGCAGGCCCGGCCGAGCTGCATGGGTTCAGGTTCTGGAAGAAACTTGGGAAAGGTGGCAGTCAGAAGAGAAGGACAAAGCAAAGAAGCAGATGTTATGGTGGAAGTGACTTTACCTGTCCTCTCCCTCCGACGCTCACGGAGGCGGTTGTCAATGCGGATGGCGAGCGAGATGAGCTTGTCAAGCCCACTGGGCTCATCTCTGGATACCAGCTCATCCTTGATGGTCTCTGAGAGAGCGTTCTGGAATGCTACCTGGAGGGCCTCCTCATTCCAACCACTGTTTCACTGTTTTTTCCCACACTGCTGTGGCCCAGGAAAGCGCAGCTCCAAGGAGGCAGCCAATCAGGTAAATGATCTTGGCTTGATCACTGGCATACGAGTAGGGCTGTACTACTCAGACCACTCAAATACTAGCGAACATTTTATCAGAAATTCTCTGCAAGCTCCGGGGTTACCTTCATAGAGATTTGGCATTTCAACTTCCCATCTATAACTTAACGGACTAGTGGATCTGTGTAAGCCATTCCTGTTGGTTCAGTTTCCATTGTACCAGCATCAAAATCAGCATATTGAACAAAACTTTGCCTTCTTTCTATATTATTTGTTAACATGACATAGCAATTTATGTACAGATCATTAAAGCATGGCAAACTCAATTCCTTTGTTTTCTGTGTTGAATCTTCTGCCCATATCCTGGAATGTGGAGTTTTCAGTTTATCAAGTCAGTAAGGGTCGTAAATTGTCGCCAATTGTCACTTAACTTCCATTAGTGTCCTTGTCTGAGGCCTGGCGGGATCTGTTTTATGATCCGGAGGTTATATGAAGACAGGATGTTTGGGGGAATTTCTATCCATGAGTCCTAACAGAGTCCGTTTTATGACACATAGGCCACGTGGGCAACACTTCAGGGAAGGTTAATTCTTTTCTCAATGAAAGATGTAAAATTATTCATCATCAGGCTCCTTATCACGCTACATTACTGTTACGATACAATTATCAAAGAAATAAGAAATGATTTCACAGTTGGTAATAAATCATTTCTCATACAGACCATACTATCCTTTAAAGTCATGCCTTCCTTTTGAGAATGTTGTCTTTTTTGTCTTTTTGTGATTTCTCTAAAATAAATGTGAACATAATGGTGCAACCAGTTGACATCTTATGGCGGCAGTACAGGTTCATTTAGGGTTTCAGATTGACAAACTCTCACAAATGTCACTCAATAACATTTGTGCCATGCTTGTGATATTGGAACACATTGTCAGATCATGATTATATGTTATAATGATGTTGTTTTCTGCTGTTAGGTGTTCCAAGCATGACTTTTTCTTTCTCTTTGCATCCAATTTAGATTAGGTTTAGACACTTGTATTAGGAACACTCCTGCCATTGCCCTTTAGCAAGACACTGCAGTTACCACATGCAAATACACATCCTAATCAAAATCATGTTTTTTCAGCTGATTACTCCTTCAATTTAACTGTGTGTTATTGTAGGTATGGCAAGTAAAGTTTGACTAAAATTAGGGAAAGACAGCAGAAATAACACAAGCTACAGCCTTTCTTGATTGGGTTTGACCAGTAGCTTATGGTGGCTAATGTTAGCTACTGTTAGCAAACTTCAGATTTATTTTGTAACTAACATTACTGAGTCAGTTTGCTGACTTTATGCCTTTTCTATGCTTGTTCTACTGTAACTTACTGTTACTACATTTTAGCAATTACCATTGTACTGTAATTGCCACTGGTAGCCACTGTTGACGCCGTTCAGCAAAAGTAATATAGGCTCACTTTAAAAAATAAAAATATTAACAGTGACTGGTAGGATGAAATGGGAAGTGATGCTACAAGGCCAGTGTTCAACTCAAACACTTACACACCCATCCATCACACAGACCTCTATGGCCTTACTGATCTGTATAAAACTTACTGCCTGCACTAGCACTGAATGTTGGCATTGAGCATAAATTGCTAATGCAGAGTTGTCTCACATGAATATAATTTGTAGGATAGTGGGCTTGGATAGGAAATTAAAAGAATATCCTCTTCAAAACATTGTCACTGAACATTTTGCAGATATGTTCAGTATGAATATCATAGCTGCTTTTAGTGCTGCTTCTACTCGTTAGGACACATCCCCTTGGGGTAATTTGATTTCTGCATTTCATAAGTGAAATGCAATTTGACTGGACCTGATTAGAACTACTTAATATTTTTTAAAGCACACAAAATAATGTGCCACTCCCATAATCCAAGACAACTAGACAAGGTGTGTCCTGATTGGAAAAAAAGGGGGCAACTGGGCCAGTAAGCAGCTTGCATTTCCGGTCACCATCTTTGTGTGACTCAAGGAATCTGGTCCTAAAAAACAACCTGCCAGGTTTCACAAAGCTTTAATTTATTTGTGATGAAAACCGTCTTTGACTGCTGCCATGTAATTATCACAAGTATCAGACATAAAAATTATGATTGTGAGAGGGACAAACCAGACCTGCTAATAATATCTTTTCTAAAATGAGCTTGTAATGATTTATTTTATTTTCCTTGCTTGATATCTGTGACTGTGGCAGCAGTAGTGTTGTGAATCAGATTTGACCCATATAGGATTCAGAATTGAATCACAGCAGTGACCTGTATTTTATGCTTTCCTGTGCCCACTGTAGAGAAGGTAATTCATCTGTCTGGCAATCAGATAAACAATATACTATCTAGAACAGAGTAATTGCTTAAAACATTCAGTTTGGACTGATGATTATTTTTAACCTAATATTTGTGTTCCTAATTATTTTCATTGTACTGATTCTGGTCAATATTTGGTTTGCTGCACTATAGACCATTTATTGCACCACAGTTCAGGTCAAAGCTGTAGATATTTGGCAATTAGTGGAGTTCTACCAGTGCACGCTTGACACCATGAGAAAGGCAATGGACCAACAAGAATGTCAATTGCCAATGTCCTACTTAAAACATTTAAGCAGGACATTGCTAATGTTCCATGAGGCAGAAGATGCATTCAGCATGTTTGTCAATGAGTAAATCCAGTGTATTACAACTTACTTTTTATTTGTCCTTCATTTAAATCACCAAAGTAACTGTTGAGAACTGGGAACATGGCAACATCACTACAAGGAAGGAGCAAGAAACACGAGTAGTCAGACAGGTTGTAAATAAACCAACAGTTTATCCAGAATATCTAAACCACTTTATTTGGAGGTAAAACTGAATGTGAAAACACATTCTGTAATAGAAAATAGGGAATAGTGAAGCCACTACCAAGAGCGGGACTGAATGACCAGTCAGAACAGCCATACTTGATCCAGTTTTAATCTGTCCGCCAGTTTTATTGATAAGATCACATCATATGTTGTAGGCCACATGCGACCAATAGTAGCTGAAAACTGGGTCCATGGGTGGGGTTTCACACAGGTGTGAAAACACGAAGGATCCTGGGAAACTGAGTTTAGTTGTTCTCCTTCGTCTACAGAACAAAGGAGCATGCAGGCAGAGGCGCTACATAATGCAACTAAACTGTGATTGGCTTCTCCACATAATGTAACTGACACCTGACCAACCTGAACAACATCTTGGGTAAATATGTATAATGAAAAACAAACAAGAAGTGTGAATTTCAACATTTTATAAAACATGCACGCCTACTGAGCAATTTGTGGTTTATACTATATCCATAACCCAAACTGAGCTGTTTAGAATTGCATTGAAATCACTGCAGAGATCTGGATAGTTCTGAATTAAAAGGTAACATGAGATAGCATCCACATGCATTTGCTTGAGGACGACACTGAAATTTGCTGGTTTCATTGAACTTGACAGTGATGTCACTTCTAAGAAGATAAGCCCCAGTACAGAAGTGAAGTAAGCCATTTTCATCCAGTTCCCCAACATATCTCTTCAGGTCTGGTCACACAGCTCTGTGCTGCATTCATGGACTGGAAACTTCAAGATGCCTTTCACATTCTTTGGTGTTGGGACTTGCTGTTGTCAATCTCCGCTAATTTCTGTGGTGTCAAAGCTGCAGCGAAACCCTTGAACATACACTCAATTACAAACCTTAACTTTGTTACCCAGCTGTGTCACAAGTGCAGAGATGTTTTCTTCAGTTTGAATCTGATGGCATTCATGTGAATCTAGAACATCAATGAGGGTGTCCTGATCAACAGATCAAAGTTGTGTAGTGCCTGTTCAGTGATTTCCCTCTCTGGTTTTGATATTTGGGACATGAAAGATTCTCTGATGCTGCTGTAGGTGACACCATACAAGGCTTCCTCCAAGAATGGAAGTGGAAAGTGTATGGGGAAATATTGTACTGCAAGCCAGCCTTTGACAAGCATTCTTCCAGTGGCTTGCAACTCATGAGTTTGGTACTTGTGTCTGAGGTAAGGGGCCTCAACAATGGCACCCACAGTACATCTGCTATAGAACTCATTCCAGAATTCAGATGAGCAGCCTTGGAATGCACCTGAGCCTACTCCCTTTTCAAAAGATCCATAAGGAAGTTTCATGTTGATTGACACTTGCTTGTTCATAATTGCTTGATCACCAAATGCATTCATTAAGTCAGTGAGACAGAACCCTCTTCTTACTTCAACAACCACAGCAGGATTGATATCCTCCTCTGTAATTGTATCACCAAGATTGCCAGATTCACTCTCAGGAAACACTGCCCCTATGAAAACCTCATTAAAGCTTTCCTTAATCTGGTTGTCATTCACATTTAAGCCATTCTCTGAGCCAGCATTTGTCTGAATACTGTCAAGCGCATTTCCTGTTTCCTCACTCCGTTCGTTGTGCTCACATATTGTGTGGTTCATCAGGTCTTGCAGTTCTTGCACAACATTTATGTCTGAAAAGTATGTCTCAGCTCTTCACTGGCCTGTTGAATGACATCTGGAGGAGGTTGTTCATCTTCATCAGGTGTATATTCAGGTGACAAGATGACTATGTCATCTGTTTTGTTAGGAGAACTGTGTACCTTCTCCAGTCTTCTGGTGCAAAGGTATAGTCTCAGTAGTTTCACTTTAGTTTTTTCATATAACTGTACACTCTTCATCAGTCGGCATGTGACAGATATCCTGCATGTCAGAGTGAAGACTTTTGAGCTCCAAATACCTTTATTTCTCTTCTGGGAAAAACAAGCTCTCTGCCATAGTTTTGATCTCTCCTACTTTTGTATGTCTCTCTATGCTAACATGCCTTGTCCCTCCTTTTTTTGCAGCTAGAACCTGTTTAAACTCACCACATCTGCTGTACAGTTCAAACACGTCGTATTTACCGGGTTAGGTGGGATTGCTCCGCCGATGACTGACGCGCACAGGATACGCACCCATTGTGATTGATTATAGCAGGCCCCATGACTCATCCATCACTCAAATTACAAACATACTAGGTTTATACTCCCATCTTATTATTTGTAGAAACCTTGGTGTTTTGATTGACAGCAACCTCACTTTGAACAGCAACATCAAATCTATCATAGAGTCATGCTTTTTTCAATTTTGAAACATTTCTAAAATTAAGCCATTTCTGTCTACCAAAAACCTTGAAACAGTAATTCATGCTTTTATTTCATCGTGCCTAGATTATTGCAACTCCCTTTTCTCCGTCTGCAGCAAAAGGTCTCTCTCCTCTCTACAATTAATCCAAAATGCAGCCACCAGGATTTTAACAGGTACCAGAAATGAGAGCATATTATACCTATCCTAACCTATCATCTTTGCACTGGCTGCCTGTTAGTTTTAGAGTTGATTTTAAACTTATCACTTTTAAAGCCTGGAACAGTTAGGGCTCGTGACGGCACATGGAGAGTTAAAAGGTCTCTCCAATATAGCTTGGGACCAGAGGTCCTCAAATGCTTCTGTCCTGGTGGTTTCTAAATGCAGACAAAAAAACAAAAGTGACATCAGGGCCCCCAGACTTTGGAACAACCTTCCAGAGGAGATTAGGATGGCTACTATCTCTTCATTTAAGCCTCTTCTTAAAACGCACTTTTATAGTCTAGCCTTCTATCTTTAGCTCTATCTTACCCTCCCATACCATTTGATTTATTGTTTTAATGTTTTATTGTTATGTTTTATTACTGTGTTTTATGTCTTATTGCTTTATTTTATTATTGTTCTATTGATGGTGCTATTGTTCTTATTGTTTTTATGATTAACACTTTCATGATTCTGTTGTATATTGTTTTTACCATGTAAAGCACCTTGTAAACCTTGTTTTAGAAAGGTTTCATATACTAAAGCTTATTATTATTATTATTATCATTATTATTAATATTATTATTATGACCAAAACATATTAAAATTCAAATGAATACCTTACAGCTATGTACTCCAATGTGTGCACAAGCCATCACACCATGAATTAAAACTATAGTGGACATTAAAGACATTAAAGTACTAAAGTAGACACTAAAGTAGTCATTACAGTCCATTAAAGTAGTCGGTTACACTCATCAAACATAATGCATGCCAAAGTGTCAAGAGTGTGGAAGAGAAAGACAAAACGCACCATTTTCTGACTAAAATAGGTTTTTGCTACAAATAAAATCTGCAAAAAACCAAAAGTTTTCACTGCTGCACCCAACTTACCAAAAATCATCTAAAATACAACTGAAGACAACCGTCACATAGGCTATTATACAGAAAGCCAGTCCAATACAAGATCAAGTAAACCCCTCCTGACGACACAATGTTTCAGCAACAAGGACAGCGCATATTACTTTACCTGCACCGTGCCTGGTGAATGATTTGGGACCAAACCCAAAGCAAATAGATCTATCTTGCGACAGACAAGAGCCTCCTATCACAAAGATCCTAGCTATAGGACATTCATTAATACAAAGGGAAATTCCAGGACACAGGGTCTAAACAGGGAGACGTGGATACAGGCCTAGGTATATTTATAGGGATGTTGCTTATTGAGCCCTGCTGTCACCTCACCTGGCGAGTCAGGACTAATTACTGAACTAATAGCACATGCTATAGTAACCTAGCCAGTGTATTCCATCTCTATGTTGTATTGTTTACCAATAGATAGCTATTTCTAGAACTCAACAAACTCTGGTAAGCTATAAACACAGCTTACCCCTGTGGTCTTTAGAGCATAGGCCTGTCCTGCCTTGTGCGCATAATTATCTTAATAACTTGTTCACACAAGATAATTAGCTTTTGCACACAAGACGCAAAAAATATCCCCTTTCGGGACTTAAAATAACTTGTGCGCACAATTATCTTGTGCGTACAAGATAAATAACTCCAAATCCATATCTTGTGCAGTTAAAAAATATCACTTCCCCTTAACTTTGCCTAGTTTATTCATATGTTGGATATGCACCGTGCCTATTCTGAAAATGTTGTCATTCTGAATGAAGCCACAGCCCATAATTATCTCATTAGTGGTAGTAGTATTTCTTTGAACCATTAATATTTTGATTCCCACATGGAGTTGGATCAGATCACAGTAAACCCAACCACCCCATACCAGGCTCATTAGATTTTTGAGGGCAAAATTCCTCTCAGAAATAACAATGAGTCTCTTTGATAAATGTTTTTCTTAGTATGGTTCTATTTTTTTATGTTAGGCTTTTATTATTAATAAAAACAGAAAAAGAAGAAATAAGAAAACCCTACATCTAGTTCAGAAAATTACATTAGGAAGGGAAGTGAACTCCATAATGGCGTGAAAACTAGATAATTTGCCAATAAACTGAATTTGATTTTAGTCATTTAGTGTCAACACATTTAGATTTTTAAGATAAGACAGACACCAAATACTGCTATTTGTCTCCATTTGGTTGATAAAAAATACCACTGTCCCAGCTTTTATTTTGAAAGTAGAAGGAAGGGTCTAACCGGATGACCCTTCACTTCCAGGTCAAATTTAACAGAAAATGCTCTGCTCCCAAGTTGAGTTTGCACTCAGGGGATCACACTGACAGTGCGAGCAGCTTTGATCATTACGAATTTCTCTCATTCTCAAATCATCTGTTACGCTCACGATTCTGTCCTCCCTCACGCAAATCAAATTCTGCTCTTACAAATCCACGCATGTGCACTCAAATGTGTTTCGTGCTCTATCAAATCTTTTGTTGTCAATATACTTCTGTATACTGTCACCGTCTTCAACAAGGAGTCTCATGGGTGCTGGGGAAAAATGACTCCTACTTATTTGGCTTCCTGATGATAATGTTTCATTCCGCTCTGTACCTTCCTGATCGATTCCTCCCACCCCATGTCTCCATCCATTACATTTATTCCAGCCACATCTTAGCGCACCACTGACACTATCCCAGCAATGAAATGTAGTGTCTCAATTCTCCCTCTCTCTGTCTCCATCTCCAAAGTCTCACGGTCTCTGATACTGTCTGATAGTATATTTTTTTAGATCTTTATCAATGGCTATTCTCCTACAACTGAGTGATCATATTCAGGGGAGTTTCTTTTCATCATTATTTGGCTTTGATTTATCATCCAATGTACAGGTGTTATTACAGGAGCAGAAACAGGGGTTAGGTCTTCAGATTGTGCTGGATGGTTGGTAGGGACTTAATATAGGATTCTCATGTTCGTGGTCACGCTGACAGGCTGCTATTTGTCTTTTTAACACTTCAATAGATAACATCTGTATCAGAAATTGCCTAATTTGTCATTTTCCACCCCAACCTCCCTGGGTAAGGAAGGTATGACTGCTTCTTCCATAACCTGGCAACCAACCTGACCTGACTTCTTGCCCTTCAGATGATGGGTAATCACTGCTGAGTGGAACCGTCATTTAAATGATTCCACTGACCAAACTGTAGGGTGGAAAGGAAGCACAGCTAAGCAAAGGTTATACCGCAGCTAATGTGAAATGGCAACATCATCTTTGTCCATTCTTGAGCAAATCTTGAACACATTTCCAAAAAGTAAGCCAAACTAGTGTTGAATGCATATTGAATGTTCTCAAGGGCACAACAAGATAACAGAATGAAAAGAAGTAATTCTTGTGTATGTCTGTTAAATTATGGTATTTCACTGCTGCTTCCCACCTCTGATGAGATTTACATTACTAAATATGCATTTCCCTCTTCTGTCATCACACTGTGTGGTGTTTTATATTCTTTATATAGCCAGGTGGGAAAATGTGACTAATTATTAACACCACCAGATGGCACTGTCTCAATTTGGGTACCCCCCTGTGAGCGCAAAAGACATTGGGAACAGCTTAGAGAGAAACCCAGGAAGGGTCGTGTCTAGATGGTAAACCTAGATTTGCGAAATTTGCGAGTTTGGTTAGGTTTAGGCACCAAAACTACTTGGTTAGGCTTTCTGGAGAAGGCTTTCCAACACGAGACTCACACGAGCATGTGCGAGAGTTTCACATATCTAGGGACCTTCTGGATACAACCCCCAAAGCCATCTTGTTTTACTGCAACGTGGACATGCTCCGGGTATTATGGGCTGTTTTTGAAGGTAAAGATCTTGTCAAATGTGACTGTTGGCACAAAATATCAAGTGACAGACATTTAATAGTAATGGATACCTACAGATGGTGAAATGTGGTACATTAATGTGTCTGTATCTGTTGGATGTTGACACATATACAGACAGTGTCTAGAGCATAGTCTTGGGAGGAACCTGAGTAATTGTTGAATTGTCCTGCCACCACTTTGTGCTCAGGGACAGATGCACAAGTTAATATGTATTCAAATTCTACACATTCATTGTAACAAAACAAGACCTGTAATTGTGAATTTGTGGGCTCTTTGTGTTTTAGGGATGAGCCATTCTAGTTATTTTTGCATGTCTTTGTAATAGCATACTTATTTTTGTAGTATTTTGTAAAAGTATACTTATTTTTGCAGTCTCTTGTAGTGGGTGTGTTAGCACCAGTAACTCATGGTTATTGATACTGCTACTGTACAGAATACAGTGAAGAGCCTAGGTGTTACACCTTAAGTAGAGTAGATAGGTCTAAGTGTTACAGTGTATAGAGGAGAGTCCTCAGCTGGTACTGATTTTGTTTTCTATGAGAACTGCATACTGCAGAGAACATTCTGCATGTTTTGTTTTAAAGTTTTTTTTTTATTTATCTCAGCTGAACACCAAATTCTCCTGTTCAGAGTAAAGACCCTAAAAAGATATGTCTGCGTCCTGTGCCGGTTTAATTTCACCAGGCTACAATTACTATGGCCTTTCTGGTGGAATGTAATGTAATTGGCAGTGAGACACTGATAGTGCATTTGTGCTACTGGAAATAAAACAAGAATAAGCAGAAACAGGCTGTTGTTTATTCAAAGAATCTGTTTCCATTTGTGTTTTAACAATTTTTTGTCCAAATGGCCAAAAGTGTGTCATCTGGGTCTGTTTTTCCTGGTTTGGACTAGGCCCCTTACTTCCAATGGGCTTCCAAGGGAAATCTTAATACTACAGCATACAACTGAGCATACAATTGTATTTTAGACAATAGTGTGCTTCCAACTTTGTGGCAACAGATTGTGTTTGGTCCTTTCCTGTTTCAACATGACAATGCACCCGTGCACAAAGTCAGGTCCATAAAGAAATGGTTTTCCCAGTTTGCTGTTGAAGAACTTGACTGGCCTGCAGAGAGCCTTGATCTTAACCACATCCAACACCTTTGGGATGAAATGCATTGCCAACTGTGAGCCAGACCTTGTCACCCAACATCAGTTGTTGACCTCACTAATGCTCTTGTGTCTGAATAGAAACAAATCCCTGCAGCCAGGTTCCAACATCTGGTGGAAACCCTGAAACCAGAAGAGTGGAGGTTGTTATAGCAGCACATTAATACTCACCTGCTCACTCACATTCAACTACAGTGAAGAGTAACCTGTAATGCAGAGGGAGGAAGTCACCAACCTTTGATCAGAAGTTAAGCAGTTTAGATTTGCCTTGTACCCAAAAATAACACTTTTCTGTTTTTGCTTTCTGATATTTGGAGCTGTTAGCATTGTTCAAATAGCCAATAACATAAATGTGAATCAAAAGATGTTAAAGAAAACAAAACAAGTTGTGCCTGAGTGGTTGTACTATTTCTCTCTGGGTGACATCCTGGTGCTGTGGACCAAACCACTAATTGAGTGAGGTCTCTACATAATACTACTTCCCTGCAAATTCACTTTGATATAAAGTTATAGATATCTACCTTATTTGGAGGCGTACCTCTTGCCTCACAGTGTTGAGCTTCAGAGAAACTAGAATAGAATTGCTACAGTTATACCCAACACATTTATTTTCAATTCAATTCAGTTTTATTTATATAGCGCCAAATCATAACAAAGTTATCTCAGGGCACTTTTCATATAGAGCAGGTCTAGACCGACTCTGTATATATTTACAGAGACCCAACAGTTCCCAGCATGAGCAGCACTAGGTGACAGTGGCAAGGAAAAACTCCCTTTTAACAGGCAGAAACCTCAAGCAGAACCAGGCTCTGGGTGGGCGGTCATCTGCTTCCACCGGTTGGGTTGAGAGAGAGAGAGAGAGAGAGAGAGAGAGAGCAGTACAGTACAGTTCCACATAGAGATGTAGAGTAACAGTAGTTGTAATGATATTGATGTTAATATTAATAATAGTAATACTAATAGCAATATAATAATAGTAATACTAATAATAAGAGCAATAACAATACTAGCAGCAGTGACTGTTGAGCAGGAACACGGGGGCAGCAGGTGGCCTGCAACCATAGATCCAGACTCTACAGGTCCGGAGGCAGAAACACCTGCAGAAAGCAACAGAAGGAGAGAGAGAGAAAGAGGAGAGAAAGCACACAACTACGGGAAAGGGAAGCAGTCGAGTTAGTAACAAGCATTGATGAGATATGAATGTGTACAGATGGAGAGGGAGAGGAGGAGAAGAGAGCAGCTCAGTGCATCATAGGAAGTCTCCTGGCAGTCTAGGCCTATAGCAGCATAACTAAGGGGGGGCTCAGGGCTCACCTGAGTCAGCCCTACTATAAGCTTTATCAAAGAGGAAACTCTTAAGCCTACTCTTAAATGTGAGGAGGGTGTCTGCCTCCCGTACACAAACTGGGATCTGGTTCCACAGGAGAGGAGCTTGATAGCTGAAGGCTCTGGCTCCCATTCTACTTTTAGAGACACTAGGAACCACAAGGAACCCTGTATTCTGGGAGCGCAGTGCTCTAGTGGGGTAATAGGGTACTATGAGCTCTTTAAGATATGATGGTGCCTGACCATTAAGGGCTTTGAAGGTGAGAAGAAGGATTTTAAATTCGTATAATATTGGAGAAATATGATCTCTTTTCCTGGTTCTTGTCAGTAAACGTGCCGCAGCATTCTGGATCAGCTTAAGAGTCTTAAGGGACTTATTGGGGCAACCTGATAAGAGGGAGTTGCAATAATCCAGCCTAGACGTAACAAATACATGGACTAGTTTTTCTGCATCTTTTTGAGACAGGATGTGCCTGATTTTTGCAATATTACATAGGTGAAAAAAGGCAGTCCTTGAAGTTTGTTTTATGTGGGAGTTAAAGGACATATCCTGATCAAAGATAAAACTGAGATTCCTTATGATGGCACTGGAGGCCAGGGCAATACCAGTAAGTAACTATATCTTTAGAGGGCCAAGTACAATATATATGATGATATAACAAAATACCATCATATACCAAGATAGTTTTGTATTGTGAAACATTTAATAATAGTGCATGATAGACTTTTTTTGACATACACAGGTGTATCTAACAATATTGCATACTGCATTCAGTTTAGGTGAGCAAGGTTCAGGTTCAGCCTGGTATTGTGCATACTGAATCACTGGAATGGCACAGACACTTAATGGAACTGAGCCATTGTCAATGTCATTAGTAACACCTAAGCGTTCCTGCTATGACAAGTCAAAATGTCTGCTGTGAAAAAGGTATAATGGTTACAAAACAGAACTGTAAGCTGATATAATTCCATCTTTCCCTGACGGAGCACTAACTTCAGCTGCCTCCTGCTGTGAGCACAATGGATGGTAAATTCTAAGGTCTTGATGCATGTTACTTGATGCATATGACAGCTGATCATAATGTTGTTATGCTGTTATGCTTTTTCCAGGACAACAGATTTTTCAGGATATTTTGCTGTATTAGATAATTTTTCCAGAACTTTTCCATGAAAGCTGCATGAAAGAATCCAAGGTTTTTCAAAGGGAGCCCTGAATTACTGGCTGAATGCCAGGACCTGAGCGATGAAGGCAGGTGGAGTTTTTTGTGGAAATGGAAGATGGCAGCATTTTGTTAGCGTTTTCCATGGATCACATCACAGTCACTCAAATGGCTGGCTTGTTGTGTCAGCTGATTTGCTCTGCTATCATACTTCTTATGGGTCTGTAAATAGATTCACTGACATGTCGTCAACTCTCAGATGTCAGCTTGTCACCACTATTGACCTTCCATTCTCCAGCTCCATTTTTATGCCACTTCACTTCCTCCGAGTTTGGAACGCTGAGGAGGGATTTCAGGTGTTCTGGGTTTCATAAAGAGTCTGAGATCATTATGGAGGCCAGTGTGAATCTCCCTAGTGTCCTTAATGTACTTTGTACCAGCAATGCTCCTGCGGTTCAATTAGGGAAATAAGATGGAAATGGGCTATGCTGCATAATAAACACCCAGACAATGCATGCATAGTGGAGGTTAGATTGTGTATATTCATATTTTCATGGGGATGTGAGGCAAGGATTGCACTGTGTTTTAACCAGGAGGACTAGATATACCATGACTTTTAAAGGAGTAGTTAAACATTTTGGGAAATGTGCATATTTGCTGTTCCTGTTCATGCAGAGATTTAAAGAAAACATGACACATTGTGTAAATCAGTCTGCTTTAGAGTTGTTGGTAACAAAACACATATCATTAGATATTTTGCTTACTTGCCATGATTTGACTGCTGTGATGCCTGGCTTTACTTCAGTCTTTTTTTTTCTTTTTTCCACAGTCTTCCACACCATTTAGTTTTTTTTGTTATTGTTGTTGTTTTGTTTTTTGGCTACATCTGATGGATTGATACTCTTTCTTAATCAAAGGGTTTCAAACTTCCCCTGTCCTCCCAACATCAGACTTCACTATTGCCTTTACTGTAGGAGCCCAATACACACTTTTCATTACATTGACTGACCTGCTGACCAAAACGCTCGGCTAACAGGGATCCATTAGAACTGTAAATGTGGTTACTTGCAACCATTCATTATCACTAAATCACTAGTAACCACTACATTCTTCTACTTTACAGTAACCTTGTCACAAGTTTGGTTAAACATTTCTTTGTCTTCATGATGTAGTGTTTGGAAGGAAGTTGACAAACCTTAGACCTTCCAGATAAAGGTCTATTTAACCAAAAATCACTTGTCATACTTTGAGCACACACAGGTGTTCTCCACTCAACTTCTCTCTCAGAAGCAATAGCATAAGTATAGCACATAAGTATAGCGCATAGCAATGTTGTTATTACACACCAAGGAGGTTGGGGTGGATAGTTGGGTGTATCTGACTTTGAAACCGGTTTGCATCTTGCAGCAGTCTGCAGTTTTCTTTTACCCATGATCATGATATTTTCCTTACCTTCTGTTTTTCCCTTTTCAAATATACAGTATGTAACATTGCTGGCTTCATCTATCAGTTAAAATAATTGCTTTTTATGTGTCAGACATAGGGGTCCGTTATGTAAATGCTCTGTAATGGCTTTATTCAACCATGACATGACTGTTACAGAAAGAGCCTCAGTGGTGGCACAATATTTGGCACCTGAGCCACAAGACGGAGCAGTGGCACTGCTGGAGAACAACAGTTGAGATGATGATAATTAAGTGATAAATGTATTACATTACACAGTGCTCTTAGAAGGTGGAACAAAACATGCATTTAATATCTCTCTGTGTATTTGGCCTTGTACTGCTGTAGTCTTTATGTTAATCAAATGGCATTCAATTCAGACTTGACAAGTGTTGGAGGTTTTACAGAAATGTCACCAGGTCTTGTACTAGAAACTTGGGCGCTTACTCAAACATGAGATCAACATCTAAAATTGCCATCACATTTATGTGATAAGGTACATGTCTGGAAGAGGCTTTAGTTGACAGATCAGAAAACATTCAGATTAATCGTTTTTGTAAAGGGCATGTGGGGCGTTGTGGAAAGAAATGACAAATGACCTATTTTGTTATTTAGATATGAGGACTTTTTGGTATGAAGACATTTGAGTTTAAATTAAGCTTGACAACAAGTTGATTTGTAGTGGAAACAGGTGGACATATTCTCACCCCACTGGCAGATTCTTTAACTTAGAAATAAGACTTTAGGATTTCTACAGATTCTCCCATAAAATGCTGCTACATTTCTCCATTTCCCCCCCTCCACTGCCCTATTCGCCATGAGAGCTCTCACTTTTCCATTCCTCTATTTGAAGCATTGTGAACTTAAAAAGCACCCATGTATGTCAGTGTCCGGTGGGGACTGTCACAGTTGCGTAGGAGCATGGACAAGGACACGATATAAGCCCCCAGTTAGGCTGTTTTTAATTTCTTTGGGGAATCCGGACGGAGTCGTGCTCAAGTGGGGGGATATTTTAAACATGTCTTCTCGCCCATTTTCTAACATGTCTCTGTAGTGCAAACGACTTTGGTCGTGTGACGAAGGGAGCTGGGAGGAAAGGTGCTGAAAATGGCTTCCGTCTGTGGTCCCTGCTGGGAATGGATGTAGAATAGTAAACAGTGGGACAGTGAGAAGATGGCCGGGGATGGTTATGGAGGACAGTGTGAATGTCCCAGCTGATCAGTGTCCTCACTATACTCTCCACCAACAATGCTCCTGTGGTTCAATTAGGAGAATGCAATGGAAATGGGCTATGCTGCACAATAAGCACCTACACATGGCAACTTAGTAGAGGCCACAAACAGTGGTGGGATGTGAAGGACGGGTGATGCAAAGCATTTCAGTTACTGGATATAACATTATAGCTATTATAGTTCTATAAAAGTTTTGAAAAAGAGGCAGAGGGTATTTAAACTGTATTTCCTCTTACTTTATGTAAAGTGGATGATGAAGATGGCTATTAACTATTCCCTTTGTGCTCTGATTTGATGCTATACTAATACATCAAAGTAACAACGAACAGATGAAAAACCAAAATAACAAGTAATAACAGCTTCAGTTTGTCATAGGTTCTCCAAGTCTCTAAAGCATGGGATAGGAGGAGAAAAGTAACATATGATAGATAAATCCCTCAAATATTGGCATCTTTTTGTCTTGTTTGGATTGGTGTATTGTGTGTATTGTGCTTAGGGGGCTGTGTTTGAGTGCCGGCATATGTGTTGTACTTCGATTGTGGGTTATATCCTGGAGCGTTATGCATGAGAGGTTTGATGTTTGTGCTGTATGTTTGGATACTGTTGATGTATTGTGCTATTAGATTATGGTGGAATCATCGGAATGTTTAGTTTGTTGTTAGTTAATGTGTCTGAATAATCCCATGAGGGATGGGTTATGTAAATGACTACACATGAAAATAAAATATTCATTCATTCATTCATTCAAGTGTTTGGAACTCTACCGGTGGGATGAACAGCATTCTTCTGAAATATATTCTCCTACTGGTGTTCAGTTGGGTTGAGATCTGGTGACTGTGAAAGTCATAGCATATGATTCACATAATTTTTATACCCTTTCAGTGAGCCCTCATGTAATGTATGGAAGTACTTGCATTTCTAATGTTTCTGCGCTCATTCATTCGGGTTCTTTTCTTTAATTTGTCACCAGTCTGTAGTTACTGCACTTAGATCAAAGTTTTGAAACTGAGTTAGAGGGTGTTCTTCTCTACATTGGATGATGATGGCTGCTAATTATCCTCTTTGTAGCTCAGCTTTCTACTATGAGCAGTGGGCTCTTACATGAACAGACCATTTTATGCCAAAGTTTGAACAGTTTTGAATGTTTCACATGAGAGATTTGTCTGTGCTCTAGCACTAGCCAGCTTTAGCAACATTGGAATCAAAATCTGATGACGGTTGTGGTTGGTTTGCACCATCCAGACAATATTATTATCTGGCAACATAAGCAGAGAGGCATGGCATAAACACAGCACCACACATGTTGTTTTTTTAACAGTTAATTAGTACAATGGCGATAAAAAAAATTTTTTTTGCCATTTGATATGATTGCATAGACCTTTTCAGTCTTATTTCTGCTCTAGCTCACATTGTAAGTTGTCACATAATATCATAAAATGTGATGCAGCAGCATTAACACCATAATGCATGCATTGAAGGATACGCTTTTTATACCGTCAAAAGAAGATGTGGATAACAGATACTGTATATTAATTTTATTGTGTTATAGTGTCATATATTAATTTATGGATCAATGCAGAATGATTTACCAATGTTTCTGCTTTAACCACATTAAACTTTATTTTTCTTTACCAATTTTAACACATCTACTGCTGGGTAGTGTTTAATTAAAATAGTTTATTTGTATTTTAAGCATTATTCCATTGTTGCTGCACATCTGCTGCAAGTATTTAGCTTGCTCTTGATCAGTAAATCACCAAAGTTGCAGCAGATTGACGTTTTGCCAGAAACAGACATGGTTCTGAGACGTCTATTCACAGCAACGTCTAAGACCCATTTTCCACCAAAATACCAACAATACCAACCTCCCACCTGTTTGTTCCTCTCCTCCCACCTGTGCACTGTGTGCTCTGTGCTGAGCACCAAAATACCACACAGATGGGCAAAGAGAATTACAATGTCAGGAAAATGCCAATCTGTTGCAGCGCTGCTTGCATAATCTCATAATAGGTAATACCAAAAGATTTTTCAGAACTTGAATTTACTTAGTCATGGATAATTCATGTTATCAGGAAAAGTAGTGTAAAGTAAATGGCTTTACACTACAAGATATATGCTAATATTGATATTGTGCACTATTTTGGCAGTTAGCATTTCTTACAGGTAAAGTAGCTTGTTGCATTAGCTTAAAGTCTGAAATCTGAAACTTAAGAGCTGGTTTCAGAACAGCATTCCATTTACTAGGTTACTTAGTTAAGTTTATCTTCCAGTCTACTACAATACAATAACACATGAATGCACCATTGAAGCGGACTTATCAGTGTGCACTTTGAAAAGCTTTTTTCATAATATATACAGAAAAGAGATTGCTTTAGTTAAGCATCAGTCTTTATATTTGGGGTAATTCTATTCATGTCCATCAGAATCAGCTTTATTGGCCAAGTATGTGTACACATTGAAGGAATTTAACTCCGGTTTTTCGTTGCTCTCAATGGACTTACACAGAATTAGACATAAAGCTCAAAACCAGGAAAACAAAGCTGGAAAAGTTAAACATAAACATTTAACTACTATGTACAGATATAAATATATACAAAAAGTATAAATATAAAAAAGTATATATTTAAAAAAACAACAATACAATTTGTAAACAATAAGACAACAGTGCAATTGTGCAGAGTGCAAAGAGTGCTGGAATAAATGTGGAATGAATAATGTAACAGATTACTTTATATACATGAAGTAGGTGGATATGACAGTATATATAGCATACTTAGATGTGTTACAGGATTATTGCAAAGGGATTGTTTCTGATACTATGTAACTGATGTTAACTGTTAATCAGAGTGATAGTGTGTGTGACGTACAGTGCTCTGTAGCGCCTACCAGAGGGGAGAAGTTGGAACAGGTTGTGTCCAGGGTGTGATGGGCCTGCAGTGATGCTTCCTGCCTGTTTCCTGACTCTGGAGATGTATAAGTCCTGAATGGAGGGCAGGTTGGCACTAATTTTTTTTCTGCAGTCCTTACTGTCCATTGTGGTCTGTTCCTGTCCTGTTAGGTGGCTGATCAAACCAGACAGTGATGGATGTGCAAAGAACAGACTGGATGATTGCGGTGTAGAATTGGATCAGCAGCTCCTGAGGCAGGTTGAACTTGCTGAGCTGGCATGTGATGTCTGAGTCGGAGCAGGTGGGGGGTGTGAATGTGGGCTTATCAAACCTGCAGTAAAACACATTCAGGTCGTTGGTCAGTTGATGGTTCTCCACAGTGTGGGGGGTGGTTTCCTGTAGTTGGTTGAATACCTGTTTTTCAGTTTTTCAGGTTTTCAGTGTAGCTTTTCTTTGCTACTCTGATCTGCTTTTCAGTGTGTTTCTGTCCTGGTTGTACAGGATTCTGTCCCCACTTCTGTAGGCCTCATCCTTGGTCTGACAAAGCTGCCTGAGTTTAGCTGTAAACCAGGGTTTGTTGTTGTTGCATGTGCAGAAAGTTTTAGTCGGCACACGCGTCCTCAAAAAACTGATATAAGATGTCATACTGCTGGTGAGTTCATCTAGGTCACTTGAGTTCATCTAGGGACACTTAATGTGCTGTCTGTATTTTGATCGTGGCTGAGGTTTGCTCTGTTAAAGTCCCAAAGAACAATGAGCAGGGAGTCTGGATGTTTATGCTCTGTGGAAGTTATCTGGTCAGCTAGGTGTCACACCTCACTAACATAGGCCTGAGGTGGGATGTAAACATTGACCAGAATAAAGGAGGAAACGGTTTACAGTCAATGAAAATAGTCTCTAAGTGAGGACTTATGATTACTTTAACATTGTGGCAGATTTTGCCTCTCCTCATTTTCCCCGATAGCTCCGTTATACGGTCTGCTCGGAGGAGTTGGAAGCCTGGAAGATGGAGTGGAGACACTGATTGGTTAGAAGCCTTGCGGATAGCCTTTTTCTTTTGCGAAACCCTGTGTACAAAACATACCACGCAGTAAACCTGTCAAAAGTCTGTAAGCATGTGCGCGCACATAAGTATTTTTTGTGAAAATGAGTTTGCAAAGCCTGTGTCTGAATGGACAGACTTGCAAAACAGAGTTTGCAGACAGAAAACAAAATGTACAAGTCTACAAAACTTAGCTTACAGATACAAATGTCAAAACTTTTGAACATTACTATGTAGCATAGGCCTAAATACAAATTGGTACAAAAATGAAGTAGAGGGATGACCCTCAACATCGGCAATCAGAAATAATCAGTATTTATACTAAGTAACATAATTTAACTTGCATTAAATTTACCACATGGCACCACCCTATGAAAGGGAAAATTATAGCCAATGAATTAATTCAGTCTCAATTCTAAGGTTGCTACTAAGTTCTTGACTCATAAACAGTGACTGTAATATTTAATACACACAAACCACATAATCGAGTTCTTTATAAATTAAAGGTTTATTAAACTATTAACTACACAGACAACTAATAACTACTAAACATACAAAAGAATGAATAAATGCAACCATACATACGACAGACAATCAATGCATGTATCATTCCTCCATGCTTTATTTGTATACCAAATAGTTAACTCAATGCACCGTTCAGCAGCTGAGATTGTTGGGAAGTAAAAGAAATATCTGACACTATTCAAATCATTTCTATATTGATGTGGGACTTTACTTTTAACCTAACATTCCCTAATTGCCCTAATACTGTATCATCAACCCCAAAGCATAGGTACAGTAAAGTTTCACCTGGTGGTTCAGATGGCCATGATAAAGTTGCCGGAGGGAAGGCGGGAAGCGGAGGATCAGTGCACGTCCTTGTTGAGCTCTCAGGTTTTCTCAGGTGTGATCAGTCACACAGGGCAACTCGGCTTGACCGTTATCTTTTGATCTCGCTCAGCAGGCAGCAGGATGATGAGATCTTCTCTCACAAGCACTTCCTCAGAGAGCAGCATTTGTCAGATGTTGGTTTAGTTCAAAGTTCGTTACACTAACTGTGGTACCGACTGGAGCAGGTTTCTTCCAAACTGATAGCAGCATTTTGGGACTGCTTGCAAGGTTTGCTACATGCCGGCCTTCAGTGTGTTCTATCAGTCACAGACATCCAAGTTCTCGGAGAGCAACACAGAGCTGGGCTTGCCAGGAAGGAGCTAGAGTGGACAAAGTAGAAGGAGCAAGTGAGCGCAGAGGGGAAAAGTTGACAGGAGTGTCAACGTGAAATTACCTCATGCATATACAGTATGTACACATATATATATATATATATATATATATATGTATAGGCATAGCAAATTAAATAGTAAAATAAAATCAATACATGTCAAGAGTCTGTCACTGTCAATACCAGTGTACCTTGTATCACATGAATGTGTATTTGCTTTCTCCCCTCTGAGAGGGATGAAAAGAGGAGGGGTGACAGGCACACATGTGGCACACATGGCATTTCAACTTTTTTTTTTGTCTTATTGCAAGCTATGATCAATTTACTTGTACATATTAATAGTTTTCCAGTCATTATCTACTAAAAGACTCCAGACACTCCATCTATATCTTTTATGGATTAGCTGATTTGTGTAATCTGTTCATGTCAGGTCTATTTCTATTGTTCCTGCATCAAAATCAGCATGCTGACTCAAAGCTTCATACTTTTCCTATATTTCTAACTAAGCATAACATATCAATTAGTATACATTCAAGTCTACATTATAAAGTAAGTCCCTTTGTTTTTTTTTTTGTTTCCTGAGTTCACAGTGTGTAAAGTGTGCGTACAGTGTGTATCTGTGATCATTTCCAGGCCGCATCCTGGAATTTGGGGTATTGGCTGTTATCACCTTAGCGTGAGCTCTGTCCCATCGTAAATTAGCCATTTGTCAGAATACCTTCCATTAGTGTCCTACCTGAGTCCTACAGGGCCATTTCCTGACCCAGGGGTTTCGTAAACAGCCAAGTTAGGGAGAATTCACTCAGTTCAACTCTAAAAAGAGGACATCCTGATCTCCACACTAAAAGAGGCACAAACTGGTTCTGTAGCAGCAGATAATACTTTTATTCATCTGAAGAGAGCTGGCAACTCTGGCTCCCTTATAATGGGTGTACAGAAAATACAACCAGCAATAGAAACAGGTTCCAGCTACATACCCATTGTGTAATTCAGTCTGACCAATACCTGCACTGCACTGTCCACTCCAGTGCCAGCACACTGCCAGTCAGTCAGCATCTGGCCTGTTTGTGCCAACCAGCAGCCTGCTGCCCTGGCATGCACCCCAGGCTACAGCAACGAGCATGTTCGCCCAGACACAAGGTGCTGCCAATTAGCTGCCATCTCTGCTGGCATTTTGGTGGCGAACTACAGCGAGGTCAGATTTACTATTATGAAGGAGGCCACAATCAGTTATCACAGCAAAGCAACTGTCTCCAATCACCCTGATCTAAAACAGGCAAAACGAAGGCAGAGTTAAATATTTGTCTCTGTTGTATTGAACACAGTTGAAGAATTTGTTGGTATGTCTGTAAAGCCCACCATCTCACCATCTGCATGTTGGTGCACTCATATAACTGTTGTGATTAATCCTATACACTAATTTGCACTACTGTCATTGATCTGCACACTGAGTGTATGGTCACATATCCTCTATGACACGTTTGTCAAAGAAAATAAAAGGCAAAAGTATAATTCTAAAACTGAAGTACATGTTGAATTGGGCATTAGGCAGTAGTAGTAGGTGTTGTTAGAGCCAGTTTTGTCTTGTTTTTAAGTAAAACAATGCCACCTATAGGTGAAAGGTTGGCAAAGGGAATATAGGGGAAAATGGCTTGGCAATTACTAGAATAAGATGCAGGTTGTAGCTAGAAGATGCCGTCGAGCAACAGTTTTCAACCGCAACAAAGAAATTATTAGAATATAGAAAGAAACAAATGTAAAGAAAGGTGTGTTTTCAAGACAATAACATATTTGAGTTTTGCTCCTTTTTGATTTAATTTCGTTTGTGAAGGCCTGTTTTATTTATTAAAGTATTTGGGTTTTTGTTTGAATGGAACAAGTCGTAACAAAAGAACATCAAGACATCAAGATCATCAAATGTGAGTAGCCTACCTGCGTGTTGGAACTTACGGCGTATATAGTGACTAATGTGAAAGGAAAAGAAGTCACGACAGTTGTCTTAACGCATACAGCCATATCAGAATATGTGGACAATACACGTTTTTATGTTCATATGACATGTAGTCAATTTTCTTTTCAATAAAATGAATAAAGTGTTCACTTTACATAACAAAAACACATTATTACAACAAGAGTTCCAGTGTTATGCTGAACACAAAAATGTGTTGCTTTCTTAAGAAACAAATGCAGGAATTTTCTGTGTTTTTACCAACTACTTATTTTCTTGTGCACATAATTTAGTAAACATCAGTCAAAGCTACATCAAAGTTAAAGGCTGAGTACAACTTCCATTTCTTTGTGTAGCTGAAATTTTTTGAGTAGAAACGAAACCTAAATTTGTGTTACAATCTTTATGTCAATACAACTTAAATATTTAATGTTGAAATGGCATATTTTGTTAAGCTCACTTAACAACATATAAATTGTGCTCTGTTCTAAGTAGTTGTTTGAACTGAAAGTGGTGTAAAAATATATATTCAATTCGTTAATGTTTACTTGACAAGTAAATAATTTGTGTTCACTTAATAAAAACACATTATTACAACAAGAGTTGCAGTGTTATGCTGAACACTTTTTTTTTGCTTTCTTAACATACAACTGCCACAATTATTTGTATTTTTACCAACTTATTATTTTCTTTTACACATGATTTAGTAAAAATTAGTTCAAGCAACGTTTACTTTTATTGAGTACAAGGTGTTTCCAAAATGTATTTAACTTTTTTAGATGAGTGAATTTTCTATTAGTGTCAACATCAGTGCTTTAGAAGGTAAATGTGGAGATGATAGCTGAAAACAACCATATATAATGGGTTTGGTTCATGTCAACTCTTGAGTATATTCACCTCAGTAGTAGTGGTTATATTGACATAATAGCAGTTTGTACACTTAACCCAATAGATTTTAGGTCCAAAACACAAATCTTTTAGGTTTGCATCACACATGAACAGTAGTGGTGTAAAAATAAAAATATTTAGTATATAAAGCAGGAATCCTATTCACTGTTAGCCCGGAATTTGTTTCTACTTAAACAATCTCAATAAATATTACTTTAAAATATTGAGTTTGATTGCATTACTTAACCATCTTAATATTGATCTGAACCACACCCCATATACATATATATGTATACCATATATACAGGTTAGGTTAATTGACAACTCTAAATTGCCCCTAGGTGTGACTGTGAGCATAAATGGTTGTCTCTATGTGTCAGCCCTGTGATTGACTCTCGCCCAATGTCAGCTGGGATCGACTCCAGTTCCCCGCGACCCTCTAAGGATAAGCGGATTAATTTCTCTGTTCCCTGGAATCCAGAGAGGTTGTTGTCAAGGACATACCATCCGGGTTCATTTTGGGTTTCTCCTTGGCTGGACCTGTCTGACTGACTACTGCTGTGACTGAGTTACGACACACACAGTGCCCTGGGGTGTATAACATGACCATACTAATGGCTCTTTTCTGTCTGTTAGAATGTATCCCTCCTTTGCTTGGGTGAGATTTTCCAAGGCGGTCCCCACATAGTGGACATTTCGGGCCCCTTAGGCTAATAGGAGACCTCTAATTGTTGCTGCGGCAGGAGTTTTGGCTTAGTGTACTTTTGCTTAGTGTACTAAGCCAAAACCTTTAAGTCTAAATGTGTTATTAGTGAGGACTTCCTCTATAACGTCTGTTCCTTCTACTTTGCACTTAACTGCTGATTTATTTATCTTTCTTCTGGCTACACAGACAGTGTCCCTGACCTGGAAAGGAAGGGTGACAGGGTTAGTAGGTTTTGGTTTATCCCTGCGTGCAGGGTTGTTTATTGCCTTATGCATAGCTACCAGGTTTCTGGGTGTGTCCCAATTTGTAGCGGCATTTTTAATAATCCAATCTTTGGTTGTCCTGACTGCCCTTTCTGCTACCCCGTTTGTTTCAGATTTGTAGGGAACAGACCAGATTATTTCTTCAATTATTTACAAGAAACTGCAATACTTTAGGTGTGCCTGCATGGCCTAAATCTTTGTGAATTTTAGTTTAGTTAGTTTTTAGGAGCTTCATCCGTTCTCCTTCTGGAACTATTATCTGTTCCTTAGAATCTTTCAGTGAGTCTGGGAGGGCTATTTTCAACATGTGCAGTCTGTACATTTGTGTTTGCGCCAGCACATCTGCCTGCCTATTTCCTTCAACAAATAGTCCTTGGCATTGGTGTGACAACTTTTATCCATTTTATTCTCATCCCTCTATGGGTTTCTGCTATTATTCCCTATGCTTCTGCATGAGTCAGAGTTTTGCCTTCAGTATCCTCAAATGCTCTTTGTTCCCACAGTGCAAATTCCTCTGTTCCTGCTTTGTAACAATAGTCACTATCTGTCACTTAGCTTCTAGAATTGTGCTGTGTAACTTCTGCTGTTTGAGCTGACCCTTTTATTACTCCTTTTTTAGTCCAAATGGTTTTGCCTAAAGTTTTTATGACATATCCCCATCCTCTCCTTGTTTGCTTCCATCCGTGAATACATAAAAGATAGGTTCAAAGTCAGGTTGAGTAGGTTTATTTGATAGTTTGGAGATTTTTTGGTCATTTCCTTTTAAGTTTATCTGACTGTCACTTAGGACTAAGTCCCATTTTCCCCATCTGCTTGTTTATGCTTTTGAATCTACCAAGTTTTGTTCTGAGGCTGTACTTAGCCCTGGAAATGGTGAGAAGATAGAGATTGGTTGGTTGGGTTGGTTTTGAGCCAGCTCTCTAAGGGCTCCATAGTACTGGTAGACTCCCGTGAGGGTTTGTTCTTGT
Source organism: Macquaria ambigua (assembly GCA_008360985.2). Lineage (NCBI taxonomy): Eukaryota > Metazoa > Chordata > Actinopteri > Centrarchiformes > Percichthyidae > Macquaria > Macquaria ambigua. The sequence continues at coordinate 43,171 of VMKM01002397.1, forward strand.
GAGTTATATTTTAGCTCTGGGGGTTTAAAGGTGTGTGACAGGAGGAGGCATCCTCTCACATGGTTTGCAATGTACTCTCCTTTCCCTAAAAACCTTTCTAAATCTTTTAAAGATTCTGGGGGTTTTGTTGCTTTGATTGCCTCTCTGTACTCTAGGGTGACTGTTCTTCCTGTTGAGGTTATTCTAAATCTTAGAAATTTTCACTTATCAACCGCTTCATGAATTCCTCCTTCCTCATCATCATGTGTCAAATAGACGTCATTGACGTAAATTTGGACGAGGAGATCTATTAATATTTCTTTCATGAGGGATTAAAACACATTGGGGGTGTTTTTGATCTGTGGATGTTTTCCATTTTTTGTTCTCTAAGTTTCTGACTGTACGTATCCAGGTTCTATCCGGCTTTGATACTCCCATTATTGGGGTGTTAGTTATGGCGTTTTCCTTACTATTACTCCTAATTATTCCAGCTCTTTAATTGTTATCCCCAATTCCTCCAAGTATCCTGGGTTAAGGGAGGTTGGGGTGTTCTTGGGGAAACTTCTAATGGTGTAAGTGTATTTTGCGTCAACAAGACCACAGTCGTTTTTGAACATGGAACAGTTTGTTTGGTTGATTATGTTAAATAGCCTATCTTTGTGTTTGGTTTCTTTTGTCCAAACTGGTTTCTTTCAATTCTGCTATATTTACTTCTTTCACCCAATGTAGTTTTTTTAGGTGGCTCTGGGGTACCCTTATCTATGTCTTTTATCATTACTAGGTTATGTTTTGCTATGACACCTGTGATTTCCTGATCTTTGACTTTGAGTGTCATTTTGGTGTCTCTTCTGGTGTGAGGGCTCTCCACTCATCGTCATTATAGCTCCTGAGTCCCTGTTGGTTGGGATCATGGCCTGAATTCTGTTTGTTGTTGGGCCTAGAAGAGCCTCCCTGCTATCCATTGGGGTGGATGACGCTGTCATCTACGTCCTACATAGATCTCTCTCGCACCTGGAAAAGGCTGGGAGCACTGTGAGAATCATGTTTTTTGATTTCTCCAGTGCTTTCAATACTATACAGCCCATGCTTCTGAGGGACAAGTTGGAGCACACAGGGGTGGACCACTACCTCACAGCATGCATCCTGGACTACCTCACAAACCGACCACAGTATGTTAGGATACACGACTGTGAGTCCCACATGGTTGTTTGCAGCAGGGGGGCCCTGCAGGGAACAGTCCTAGCTCCCTTCCTCTTCACACTCTACACTGCGGACTTCACACACAACTCCGCTAACTGCCATAGTAGGACACTCGGCTATCACTCCTGCTTATTCGAACTGTAGTTCTTCAAAGCCGGGTATTGGGTCATTGTTTGTTTTGGGAATGCTGCAATAGGGGCTTTTAAGGGAAAACCTTGAGAGGTGTAGAGTACTCTACCATCACCCTCAAAAGGCCACCTATTTGGGTCTATTGTTCTCAGTGTCTGGATTTTAGCTCTTGGACACCTAGCTTGTGGGTTGCTCTCCTCTATGAGTTTGGGGGTTGGTGGAGTTGGGATAGGTTGCACTAGGTTACTCTTTTAACCAATTGTGGGGTCACTGTTCAGGCGCAATCAAAGTGTCAATCTGGGCACAGGCCACGGTCCAATGAAGTTCCATTCTTATTAGTTTGGTGCTCTTTCACTGTTCACAAGTACTGCCATGCAGTTCGAGTTACTAAGACTACTACGCTACCTCCTGCCTATCTGCTAGGTTGTTGTTGGGATTAGGTTTGTTTAAGGATTTACGCAATGCAGTCGCGCACCAGGGTGTCTTTATTCACTGGGCAGTCGGTGAAAAAAAAAATGGCCCAGTTGCCTTCCGTACATCACAGATTGCAATCATGAAAAACAACTAAAGAAAAAAACCATAGGGCCCTGGTATGTGGCCCCTTGAATGACAGGTGTGCAATTGGATGGTAACAGACTTGATGAGCAGTGAGGACATCGGATGATACCCCCCCCCACACAGCCTGTCCTGTCACAGTATTGAACAGGTGACAGCTCCATAGCATACCAAATCCCATTACCAATAGACTCCCATGCATATACATGTTAATGAGCTCAGTATCAGATCTTGGTGTTGTTATCACACAATGACAGACTTGATAAGCCTTAAAAGAGAAAATGACAATAAAGGAGTCCTTTGAAATCCACCGAAGACTTGTAGCTTGTGCTTGCAGCAGGGCTTGAACTGTGGCTTGGGGAAGGATGGTGGATTTTGTCAAGATTGCGACTGGTAATGAAGGAGGAGTTGGTGTTGGTGTGAATGTTTTACACATGGTAGAGTGGAGGTTGAACAGTTATCGAATGTGTAGGGTGTTCTCTTTAAACCAGTCATTATTGATTATCAATGTGTATGTGTTTTATGCAGGCTAATCTCTAAGGCATTTGTAAATCAAGATTTGAGAGTGTGCAGGGGTAGATTTGTGCTATAGACGGTATGTATATAAGGTAAAATGTCCGTGTATCATCTGTTCATTCAACTATTTCATTCAATCTATGTTATTTCCAATCTAGGTTTTCCTGTTTTCATCTAAAAGTGGGCAATCTAACTGGCTCAACCACCCCAAATTGCACAGTTAGGGGGCCAAGGGGAAACTCTATGTTAAAGGCCTTGGCAAAGAAATCAAATAAATGACCCCAAAAAGTTTGACATTGTAAGAATTGGTGAGACAAAGTTCCTTGATCTTTTAAACATTTCACACCAAGGGGAAGTATCTTGGAATATCTTTTATAATCTAGTGGGAGAGAAGTGCAATCCATGTGCAACTTTGAACTGTATCAAAGTATGCCTAGCATTTATTGAACTACTGTGAATATTTTCAATACAGGTTTTACACACTTCGTCTCTAATTTCAGTACCCAATTCTTTCTGCCCGTCTTCCCTAAATTAATTTGACGATGGATTATTTAAATTTTCACAGCAGTCACAGCACCTTAGGTTCACTAGTCAAGAGACTATCCAAAGCAGCATGCTCATACAGTGGGATATGAGCCCTTAAGAAGTGGTGCAATTGTAAAAAACGGAAGAAATGTGAAGTTGGGACCTGAAATGTTTGCAGTTACTGAAAAGAGACAAGGTGATCATTAATATAGAAATCTCCTAGAAAGCTGATACCCTTCTCCCCCCAAGTTGTGAGAACTGGGTCCTCCAAACCTGGTTTAAATGCATGGTTGGAGCATATCGAGTGTCCAGGTATATTTTAGGGGCTTTCAACATTGACAACACCCGAGACCAAACTTTTAAGGAGTTTTGGATAATGGGGTTATTCCCATATATGTCTTTTTTAACTTTTATCACACTGTTAAGGAGTGCTGGGAGACATGAACGCTTGCAAGAAAGGTGCTCAATCTGTAGCCATGCAGGCATCTCTTTCAGGTTACTGCCAGACAGGGCTGGACTGGGGCAAAAAATCGTCCCTGGCATTTTGGCCCAGACTGGCCCACCACAATCGATCACATACCACCGATCTTCATGCTCCCCTGAATATGTATCAACCATGCCACTCCCTAAAAACATGCGTAATGAGTATGAGTATGTCAGGTAAAGAAAAAAAAAGGAAGATGAAACAACAGAGTCTAGCTTCTTCAGTCTTCAGTAAGACTGGGGGATGTTCACTGGAATTGACTGAAAAAAGTATAAAAACCTAGGCAACGCTAGCATTTTAATGGCATTGATGCATCCCATCATTGAGATAGGCAAGGTGTTCCAAAAATCTATGTTTTTCCAGTTTTCCTATAACTATAATAACCAAACTTTAGTTCATTAATTCACTCTTTACTCAATGTATCCTATACCCTGAGAATGAGCCAATTTTGTTTATTAGGGCTAGCAGGGGGGCAATAGAAGCTTTAGGATCTGAAATGAATAAAATGACATCATCGGCATAGGCTGAGATCTTATGTGAAGTACCCTGATGTGTTATCTGATGTATCTCAGGAAGCGTATACGTGAAGCCAGGGGTTCAAGCGCTAGAGTGAAGATAAACAGCGAAATAGGATCACCCTTGCGTGTACCTCTATATAATCAAAAGGGATTTGATATATTTTGGTTTGTAACAACAGAAGCTTTAGGCCTCCAATTAATGAGTGAATCACTGAAACCAAATTTAGCTAAGATGGACAGCATATAAGGCCATTCAATTTGGTCAAAAGCCTTTTTGGCTTCAGGGGAAATTACAACTTACAACAATATAACCTTCCTCTAAGAACTCATCAGTTGTAGTCTGGCTAGCAGAGCTATTTGAGCTGTAAAGTTCACAATAAAATTCTTCTAATCGTTTATTTATTTCCTGTGGGTCAGTAACTAACTTTCCATTTTTGTCCTTTAAGCTGGGGTAGGCAAAACCTGTGCAACCTAGGCAAAACCTTCCGCCTCTCTCTCTGCTGCCTCGTATCACTCCGCTAAGCCCCTCCCACCAAACCCACAACTTTGACTGGCAGCAGAAGGAGTCGGTTCCCCTGCGAAACCGTATCCCTCGTAGGGCTCCATGGCGTGAGCCTCAGCGAGACCGCGGTCCCTCCCGCCGCGACTTGTCTTCTCAAAGATGCCCCTCCAGCACTTCGTGGCAGCAGAGCAGAGCGCCCCAGGCTTCAGAGGCAGCTGCAACGCTGGCCAGCAGCGGGATGAGAGGCTAGTACACCACACACACACGCCACTGTCCCCCTGTCAAAAGTTATTCCCCACTGTTTGTCATCATGCCTCTTTGCCACTCGTCGTTAGGAGCGCCATGTCATCAAACATAATGAGCCCTAAGCTCCGTGTGGAGCCAGGACATGCTGTTTTATACTATACGCCGCTGCAGGCAAAAGAGGTGTTGGAAATTTATCACAAGTTTCAGGATTTTTGGCAGGATTTTACGCCATTAAATCAGGCTTTCACCATCTGAAGGAACGTGTACACGCATCTGCTCTTGTAGTTTAGCCAATACAAACACACTGTCTCACTGAAATAACCTGTGATTGGCTAAAGTTTACCGTCACGGGCTAGATTTTCTGAAACCTGAAAACAGAAGCAAGAGGGGGGGCTGAAGTAGAGGTTTGCTCTCAGACCACTTGAATTACAATATGCTGCACGGTTAATATGGCATTTTTGTCCAATGACGCCAAAAGAAAACTGCCTACCCAACCTTTAACTGTAAGTATGGCTTGTGAGGCCTGTGACTTTCTAAGTAATCTAGCGAGCAATTTATGTGCCTTATAACCTACTTACTTAAAATACTTTTAGTTTACAGGTGATCAATTGAGAGCATACTTGCTTTGTAATTAAAGAATTATAGTCATACTTTAATTTTGTGATTTTACCTAACTCCAGGCCAGTCAAAGTTAGAGCCATACATGTTCACCAGAGTCACTGGCATAGAGTTAAGATGACCTGCCACAATTCGATATCTACCATTGGGATTCACTGTTGTTGTGTTCAGGATAAAAAGGATGTTTCTTCTGAATATTATTGCTACTCCCCTAGCCTTAGCTCCAAAATTAGTGTGGTATGCCTGACCTAGCTGATTAGCCCGAAGCACTAACTGAACATTGTATGTAGCATGTGTCTCTTGCAATAAAATAATATTGGGCTGTAATGACTTGATGTGTGAGGACTTTTGCCCTTTTTACGGGATTACCCAGCCCCTTTACATTCCAACTAACCAGTGTTAATGTACCATTGGATAAGTTGTTTCTGGCCTTATGTGTCATTGATGACTTTAATATGCTATCAGCAAACATAACTGTATGACCTGTAACGTTATGTGTACCACCAATACAGAACATAAAAATAAGGAACAACTCCCAACTACCCACCCCCAGCATATATGAGGGGCCTCCCCAACCAAAGCCCTTCTCTAGCCTTCAGGTTCCAACAGAAGCGTAGACATCATTCCCTCACCTGCCTGGCTCCACCCTAACAGAAAATATGTAAAATTGTGCTGTTCCCATAGACTTCAGAATAGAGACCAAATGGAAAAGAAATAAGAAATATGTGTATATGGCTTATGTAGGCATACAATTAACTAAGTGCCAAGTAAACAGACTGCTGTACCCTCAAACACACAGACACTTAAATATGCCCACCTATATTCAAAGTACTAGTAACTCATGAAAAGTATAGTAAAAAGGGCCTCAACTCCAGAGTCCAGTTACTTGTTACAGTGAGACAGTGTAAAATTCTGGTTTTAGTCCAGCACTGGAAATACCCACATGCTAAAAACTATAATGAATTGTAGCATTATAAGGAGCCTGATAATGAATAATTCTACATCTTTCATTGAGAAAAGAATTCACCTTCGCTGTGTCCCTGCCATGAAACAAGTCTCTGTTAAGACTCAAGGATGAAGTTTCCCAAAACATGTTATCAGCATGACCTCCGGGCCATAAAACATGACCCACCAGGATTTAGGGATGACATTAAGGGAAAGCTAATTTACAACAGGCCTGTAGTTAGTCCAAAACCCTTCAACCTTTACTAGATTATTGATATGGTTATTTTGGTTGTAGTTATTAATTTAATTGTTAATCAAAGTTCCAAATTGAAATGTTAGTATATTTTGATTTATGAGACTGACTGACTGACTGACTGACTGATTTTATTAATTGGCTATCATTTTCCCTTCTTTAAGGGTGGTGCCCTGAGGTGAATTTAATGAAAGTTAAATTCTATTATTTAATGTAAATTGTTTACTTCTGATAGCCTGAAGTGAGTGTAACTCCACTTCATTTTTTTTGTACCAATTAATGTGTTAACACTGTGTGTGTGTGTGTGTGTGTGTGTGTGTGTGTATGTATGTATATATAATTAGTCCACTGGTAGTTAGAAATAAAGTTTACCTGGTGTAACTCCAGTTCTATGAGTACGTGCGAGGCCCTCTAACTACCAGCCCAGCTGGCCCTGGTGGTGGTTGCCGAGGGATAAACCAATAGGGTAGCCTGTTAGAGGGCCTCGCATATACTCATAGAACTGGGGTTACACCAGATAACCTTTATTTCTATGTCGTACGTGCTCCGCCCTCTAACGGGCTTCGCTATTGTACTCCCAGCTGGACCAAACCTGCTAACAGCCAACACCCATGTACACAGCAGTTCCCTGGTCGAGCACCACCCACCGGGGAGACTCACACCAGACTGTGATGACACACGCCACGGCGGGCGTTGTCACACCGAACCTCCGTCCATACTAGATGAAGGTTCCATCACCCGTGCACCCAGCACAGAATGTGACACAGAACTAGCAGTCACATCCCTCAGATACGACTGCACAAAGGTAGAAGTGGAGGACCAGGAGGCGGCTAAGCAGATGTCTGCCACTGAGACACCCCTGAAAAGAGCCATCAAAGCAGCAATGCCCCTAGTGGAGTGCGCCCTCACCTCCACTGGGGTGGCGCGACCCATCACCTCATAGCCCCTGCGGATGGCCGCGCAGATCCAATGGGCGAGCCGCTGTGAAGACAGCGGAGCCCCACGAGCCCGACCACCATGGCAGATGAACAGCTGGTCGGACCGCCTGAAAGCCGCCGTGCACTCAACATAGATGCAGACAGCTGGACCTGAAAGGGGCAGTAATGACCTTAGGACGATAGGACGGGTTCAGCCGTAGCTCCAGCACCTCCCTGTCACCACTGACAGACATGCAAGAAGGGTGTACCGATAAGGCACACAGGTCCCCTGCCCTTTTAGCCGAAGTCAAGGCTAAAAGGAGCGCCGTCTTAATAGACAAGGTCTCCGACTCCGCCCACTCCAAATGTTCAAATGGTGGACCCGCCAGGCCATCCAGCGCCATCTGGAGGTCCAACTGGGGAACCAGGCATCGAGTGGGCGGCCTCAACCTGCGGGCCCCCCTTAAGAAGCGCTTCACCAGAGGGTGACTCCGGGCTGTGAAGCGACCCAAACCCTCGTGGCCAGTCGTAATCGCTGCTGCAAACACAGCTAATGTGGATGCAGCACGACCGCCGTTGAACAAGCCCTGCAGGAAACCCAAGATATCCTGCAGAATGCACAAGCTTGGATTGAGGTCCCTGGCCTCACACCAACCCGTGAACACCCGCCATTGTGACGTGTAGGCCTTAGCAGTGGAAAGGGCACGTGCATGTTGAATCGTAGAGACTACAGCAGCGGGGAGGCCCAAACCACTCAGTCTCACCCTCTCAACCTCCAAACCAAGAGACGCCAACCCAGAATCGGGCGCAAGAGGATGGCGCCCCCTGCCTGACACAGAGCCGTGGGCAGATCTGGAACTGGCCATGGGCCCGCCTCCACTAGCTGAACCGGAAACCACCGGGCCCCCGCCACCACTATCACGGACAAATGCTGCATCATCAACTGTAAGTGCGGGAAGGCATACAGCAGACCTGGGGGCCAACTTGGATGGGCCAACACATCCACCCTCAGTGGGGGGGCATCTGTCAGCCTCAGGGAGAATCATAGGGGGCACTGGGTGTTCTCTCTGCTCGCAAACAGGTTGGCCACTGGTTGTCCAAACCGCTGCCAGACCTGCACTGCCACATCCGCGGAGAGGCTCCACTCTTCCAAGGCCGGACCCCCACGGGACATCCTGTCTGCCCCTGTGTTGAGGCACGCTGGAACATAACAGGCCTTCTGGAAAGACAGATGGCGATCCACCCAGGTCAGGATTGATGCCGTCAGTCTGTGCAGCAGCGGAGATCGAACACCCCCCTGCCTGTTGAGGTAGGCCACCACCATAGTGTTGTCTGACCGCACCATGATATGCCTCCCTCTGAGCTGCCCCAACCAGCCAGGGAGGCATCTGTGAAGACCTGAACGTAATGAGGGATGCACCCTAGTCGCACCCCCTGGCAGAGGCGAGAAGGAGAATCCCAGAACATCACGTCCCATCGTGCCAGTGCTGGTACACGGAGCTCGCGTCGCTTGTCTCGACGTGGGTGCAGCCGGAGCCGCACAAACCAGCGCTGCAGATTCCTTGTGTAGCAGCTCAAGACGCACCACCAGGTGGGCTGCTGACATCATACCGAGGAGAGACATGATGCAGCCCGCTGGGACTAGAGCCGCACCCCTCACCCGTCGGGCCAGCTGTAAAATCGCCTCCCCCCGCGCCTCTGACAGCTGCGCTGCATGATGGTGACAATGTTTCGCCAGAACTAGTACCAGGTTGCTGAGTAGAAAAAGGGAGACGAGCAATGCGCGTACTGGGGTTTTATAGGGAGGGTGCTACCCCCTGATTGGACGGTGAGTACATGAACTTTACTCAGGTGCCAAGGCAGAGCTTCGAGGGGATAAACCAATAGCGAAGCCAGTTAGAGGGCGGAGCACTTACGACATGGAACTAGTTGGAAATGAAGCTGCAGCAACTCACTCGAAGTAATATGAAGTAAAACTTTGTATTACTTTCCTGGAAATTAATTAAATAAATTACCAGCTATTTATTGTCTGTTTACTGTGAAATGGCGGAATATAATTATTATTCAAAGAAATTTCAAATGTTATGTTAATTATCACCTATTTACCATGAAATTCGCAGACCTGTAAAATTAAGTGTTACCAAAATGTCTTCAAATTTGGCACAAACCTCCACTTGGACACAAGAATGAATTGATGTCTGAATCAGTGACACTTTTGACTCAAAGGTCAAGGTCACTGTGACCTCAAACTTACCTTGACATACATGTTTTTGGCCATAACTCAAGAACTGATGTGGTAATTATGACAAAATTTCACACAGATGTTTAATGAGATATATAACGATGAAGTGATGACCTTTTTATTTTTACCTCAAAGGTCAACTTCACTGCAACATTATAATGTCCTGGAAAAACACTTTTTTGGCCATTATTCAACACCATAACTCAGAAACAGAAGGGGAGATTGTGAACATATTTCACAGTTGGTCGGACACTGAATAGGTGACACTCAGGTGAGGTCATTGTGACCTCAAAATAGGTTTTCAGACATAATTTAAAATTGAATTTGGCAATTCCAGATTTCACACATATGTTGACTGGGGCGGCACAAGTAAACAAGCAAACTAGCAAAGTACGAGCTTTCCTTCATCTCATCTATTCTGCCTTTCACTTCCTGGCTCATTCTGAATTTCAAGTGTCATCGGAATCACGTGACTGCAAACAACTTATTGGAGCGATCCTACTGTGAGTGAGTTTCACTTACAGCTCATAGAGAGGCTTTGCATCTAAAAATGCCAGGAGAAGCATCACATTTTTGTAGCTATACTCTATAAGAATCCATCTTTACATTAGTAATCAGGTACGTGTGTAGATGTTTAGCCAATACATCTATGATAATCCTTCATTAATCAGTTCAACAATGTACATTTCCTGGAATCATGTATTACATAGGTATGCAGAGGCATACAACCATGGCGCAGTAATTCTAGTTTTATTTTATTTTTTTTTTTTTACAGGACAGAGAAATCTGAAAACAAGCCTTAATCCTTAAACCTCTAACACAAAGTAAGCTCAAACAGCTCATATACACATTGAATCAATGTCAATATCCTAGATTGCTATAAAGTGGTAGAGACTTCTCTCAATCCTCTGTTGTGAACACTGAAATAAAAGGTGGGGAGGAAGAGACTGCGAGAAAGGGAAGAGAGGCAGGCAGAGAGGGAGAGAGAGCAGTCCCTTTGTCATGGTGTGCAAATTCACACGACAAAATCAATGTCACTTAATAACTAAACAGCTTCCTCTAAATGGACCCATTGATGTTGTGACAGCTCTTATTTGAGACGGCTCTTTGTGTGTCCATAGAGCTTACAGCCACTGCAGCCTCAGCTCTCTGAAGAGGCCATAGTGGCATTAGTTCTGTAATATGCAAATACAAGCCAGTACAACCATTTATCATCAGCTACTGAAGGAGAGTTTAAAATTCTGTTGAATATGAATGTACCAATAGATATGCAATTATATTTACTGTACAGGTGACAATTGGGAGTCTGTGCTACGTGTATTTTGTTCAAGATTAAAGATAAAATAAGAACAAAGCAATTTAGGTTGAAGTGTTAAATGCCATTGTTTTGGTAAAAACAAGACAAAAGTCTTGTTGAAGACTGACATCACTGCCATAGAAATTAACTTTCTAAAAATAAAAGCACCTCATTTAAACTGTACTTGGACTAATAAAGTTACTGAAGTGCTGTTTTGATTTAAGTTATGGCTTGAAGTCAAAAGCCTCACTTGTTCCCCAAAGAGGCTGCAGTATTCAGAGCACCCAACGTTCTGATGGTGTTGCACAGAACAATCAACTGAAAACCTAAATGTAAGCGCTCACCATTAGTGGAGCTATCATTTTGTCCTGTCCAATAGTTTGTCCTGAGGGTGGCACTAAGAAGAAATACCATGGGGTCATTAAAATCCAAAGGGGTCAACCTCTGGGGAGCTGGAATGTGCTCAACAGAATGTCTGGCAGTGTTAAAGTAATCAGTATTTGAGTGCAACACCATGAATATCTGTAAGGAAAGACTGCTGATCAGCCATGGCACACACTTCCAGGCAAACTGTATTTTGAACATTTGACATAGTGCCTTCCAAAACTGTCCAAAACAAATGGCCACACAATTCATTGACAAACAATGACATTCTGCCATAGGGGCATCAGACAATCCATTTTAAATGCCAAGAAAATATGGACAGCAATTTTCAGGATGTCTTACTCTGGACTTGATGTAGGACAGACAGACCTTAGGTTCTGCAGAGGAAGAAAAACAATGAACACTGAAAAGTATTAACAGTAACACAAATGACCACATTCTGAAATATTGCAATGCTATGAATAAAGAGCTGAAAGTGTGAAGTACATGAATAAAAAAATCTATTGACTATACATAATCAAACATAATTTCAGTTGACAAATAAAGCCAATTCAATATTGAATCCTGAAAATAACCTCTTAAATGACTTGACAATAACAGCATTTTTGTGGTCAACGTGAATAAAGGGAGACATCTCTGAAAAATAGGCCTGCTTATTACACAACCCACCCCAGTGAGGAAGGTGAATGTCAAGGGAGGAGAATGGTGCAGCACTTAATAAGTGGGACACTGAGTAGGTAATGGGGGTCTCTGTGTGTGGGTGGTAATACAGAGGTTGAATCAGCAGACTGTAATTACTCACAATTAGCAACTTAAAAGGCTTGGAGGGTTTAGACTTGTGCCTTAATTCCGTCAGTTTTACAGTGAACAACAAAGGTACAGAGGCGGCTACTTCAAACCAATTAGAATATCAGTACATGCTGTAATTGTGGCTCTTTTGGAAGGAGCTTTTTGAAAGGGAAATTTAGTTATTTCCACTACTGGACAAGATGAGCAATGGATAATCTACTGTATGATTTATGTGTCCTTGCAGTCAACCTGGTCTGATGTTTCATCCTTGTAAGATATGATTCTTTGTAAGTGTAATTTTTTAGGAAACAGTCATTGTCCAGAGATTTTGGTGGGGTTTTTTTTTCTCATTTCATTTTTGGCTCTGATTATAGAAAACCTCACTGAGCACTCATTGCCTTAGTGTGTTACCTGCATGTAGCTCCAGTTGTATGAGAAATACAGGACAACATACTATCTTTCTGTTGTCAGGCAACAGTGGCTCCAGCTGTCTATCCAACCACAAGTGTTAGCCTGAGCAGACACACCAAATTAATCATAGAACTAGAAGTTATTCATCTGACATACCATAAGACTGACATGAATGGCAAAGGTGGAGGTGAAGAATCATAATGTAGTGGGACGTCATCCATCACCATATCCCATACAACCCTTGTGCAACCTATTGGACTGTGCTATACAGGTGTCAAAACAAAACAAAATGCTTGTTGGATCATCGAACAGCCTCTGAAACCCCCCTCCCACACCCTTTCAGTGTCTGAATTGGCGGGGCTGTGTCCCACAACTTTGTCAGATTGTTGGTTTACCAGTTACCATAGCTCTCTGGAGCTCTGCCCTCTCCTGCAGCCACAGACACACCATCCAGTTGTTTCCTTTCTTCTTCTGCTCCATTCTCAGTTTATCATGATTTGTTTCACGTGACTTTTGTTTTTATTCTGTAACGGATGTGACTTGAAATGTAGCGAAGTACAATACTTAAGTTAAAGTAAAATTACCAATTTTTTAGTAGACAAAAAGTGACTGTTACTGTAACGAGAGTAAATGTATTTCGTTACTTCTACCCCGATACTTGCCTCCAGAGCTTGCGTACCAAAATATGCGAAATTCTGTCCACCGGGTTTAGAGTTACATCTTTATGGCATTCGTGGTGCCCCCTATGGGTCGGGCTTAATGCTTTATTAAGATTTGTGATGATTGGATAAATGGTCAATGAGTTATGGCTACTTTCCTGCTATGCCCTGCCCTTTGCTAAATTTTTTGATTGATGGCAGCCATGTTTTTCAACCAATCTTGACCATTTATAATGTGTTTGTGTGTCTCAGTCCCACAAGCCTTTATACCAAATTAGGTGATGATACAGTCGAAATCCAAAAAGTAGTTTATGCAAATTAGCAAGTAGTTTGCTTTAAACTGTGACATATGTACATTTTACAAATAATTATCATCTTTTATTCATATTTAATCCTTTATATTTGTTTACCCTTAAGAGTAGCCACACTTCATTTCACTTAACATACTGTATTGTGTGTGTTTGTGAAAAATTAAACCTTTTAATTTGAATTGATTTGAAAACCACAAGTCAGTACACCCGAAATGTCACTAATAACCCCTCATTCTACAGGAAAACCATGTGTGCGCACTCATCACCCAATGGACAGTTTGGGTAAAACCCTTTTGTGTTGTTTTCTCTTCCAATTAAGTTTGGATAACCTGGGGATTTGTATACAGCCTGTTCTATCGTCTGACTGCTCATGTTTCTTGCCCTGTCTGACTTTTTTATCATGATGTTGTCATGTTCTCAGATCTCAGTTTTTACGTTGGTCAATACAGTGTTAACATAACGGGTAAGACAAATGGCCAAAGCTACAAAATTAAAACTTTAAAATTAAAAAAAGTTGTAGTAGGCCTAAACTGTAGCTTTCTGTACTTGCATGACATTTAATAAATCAGATTATTTCAGAAAGCGAAAATAACCTGGTTACTGAAGTAAATCCACAGATTGTCTTCTGCTAATGACAGTGAAATAAGGTCACTATAGTTCTGTGCTCCCCTAAACTAACAGTAAAACTAAATGGACTTTGCCTATTTTGACCGTTCAATGCCTGTTTTGGTTTACTAATATACATTTTACAAATGACATTAGTGAAATACATATTCTGTGTTTACTTCATGATGAAGACTTTCATCTCTCTCCCTATTAAAACTGTACTTCTTCTGGTTTATCACAGCTACAGCACCAAATATATGAAGTGTGGAGTTTGAAAAGTCTCTAGATATATTTGTGTTCAGCTTCTCATTGACTTTAGACCACCAGTAGCAGCTGTTACTTGTTTACATGGAGATATTCAGATTTGACAGGCCAAGGTCAAATTAGCATAAGGTGGTCTTAGGTGAGTTTATTTTACGTCAACACAGACAAACATCACACAACTGCATTTTGTTCTGACACAGTATCTGTCAGGAGACATTTGCATATTTTTCAATTCCTCAGGGGTAGAAGCAGTCTGGGTTTTTGTGCTGCTTATTGATAGCAGCATTTTTGGCACTTCAGATGCCGTTGTGGTGCACTGATCAAATCCCTCCTGCTCAGACGTCAGTCATTTAGAAGTGGCTTTGCTCTCCTGGTGGAGATCATTAGAGATGAAGAAGGTACACAATCAGGCAACAGCAACTCTGACTCTGGAATACATCCACAATTTCACACACTTGTCTTTCTTGGGGGAAAAAACCTCATCTGTTCAGACATCTGGTGTTTATGCCATGTTGCCATCATGATAGTTATTCAACCATGTCATTGTAGAAATGAACATCAACCTCATATGTCAATCTTAATAGCGACTCTTAGGCTTTCTTTATCTCCGCCTTAATGTGTGGCAAACTTGGCTTTTGTGGTCTATTAGAGGTCAATTTGTGGTAATTCTCATCAGTGACTGGCCAGGGTAAAGTTGTTAGTTTCAGATGAATAAATAACAGGAGGTGTTAAGGCCCTCAGGACACCAAGCAAAGGAGCTTAAATGATAATATAAAGGTGGCACCTTCTTATTCTCTGAGAAAATATGTCAGGGAAAATGTAGTGAACACACTGGTGACATATAGATGTTTCAGTTTGTGAGAACTGGTTTACAAAGATATCAGCTAAATATCTGAAGCAAATATCATACAAGATATTTAAACTGCCATCCTGTGAGTCAAACTTGAGGACTTTAGAAAACAGAACAAATCTACTTTAGATATAACCTATGTTTAACTAAAATACAAATTTATTCAACACAGAAAATGTCTCTTTCAGTTAGATGACAAAATTAACAATTCATTGGGAAATGAGCAATTGTTGATATAGTTCTGTATTTGGATTTGAGATTTTTGACTTGAAAAAAACACAGATGTCCAGCTGATGGCCTGACAATAATCGAGGTGACTGTGTGTAGGCTACCTAATAACACGTGTAGTTTTTCTCAGTTCTTTTTTTCCAGTGCTTGGAATATACATTTGAATACGTTTTTACTTTACTTTACTTTATTCATATACTTTTATTTATTTTTATTCTTTATCACACAGTTATGACAAAGGACCAATTTTGTTGTTTAGGTATAGGACTATAGCTAATGCAAAGTAAAACATATGGTAAGCATTCCTTTACCACGCTGTTTTGGCCCATATTTACCTCTCAAACAATGTCCTAATAATTTATGTTTTTAATTCACAACAGTATTTCTGTGTTTTGCCTTTTAAAGCTGAAAAACCACTATTGTTGTTATTGTTCTGCTTCAGAAACACTTGGGCTTTCTTTTTATAGTGCATTCTCAATAACCAGTACCAGTGCACAGACTGTGTGGGCATTTCCAAGTGCAGTTGTTATAAAGGTGCAGATAGGGCTGGGCGAGGTGATATACAGATTGGAGGGTGTGGTGATTAATTATCCTCTCAGACAGTCACGTTACTTTTCTACTATCTTTCTAAATAGTTGTGTTAATCACAGTGGAGCATGTCGATGAGTGAAATGACTCACTCTGAAAAATGACACAGCTTCTCCGAGTAAGAATATAATATGGTTGTCTTGATGAAGCAGAGTGGCAAGATGTGAGTTCACAGAACCTGCAGACAAAGGCAGAGGGAGCAGTTGAAAGTTCTGTCAGATTTGCAACATAGCAGGACAAAATTGCATTTCCTCTGCTCAATGTGCAAATTGCAAACACAAATAAAACATGGATAAAAACATACGAAACAACAGAAATGTCTCAAACATTTCTGTTGTTTCAGGATTTCTTGGGTGTCTGGGTGACCTAGGCATTTAAGATACAGACCGTATAATCGCAATATGTTCGGTTTGGGTCCGCCTTGGGCTAAAATACATAAAAAGAAAGATGGGATGTCTGTTTTCATGGCAACATCTAAAAGTTATTTACCAAAATACTAATACGCTTACCTAGAGCTGTCCTGTTTTGAATTAAACTCCTTTGTACCTTTCCTCCTACTTGCTGACTGGGCATCAAAACACCTAACAGATGGTAAAAGCAAGTTCTCCAAAATGCTTATTTGTAGCAATGCTTGGGCAAGTCTTGTGCTGTCACAAAACTGTAGCCCTTAGAACTGTTTGGCACTTTGACTTTATATCTTGGAAGGTTCCCTTTATGAGATGAGCGTGTAATTCCGTATCTACAGGAATTTTATTTAGTCGTTTTAGGCATTGTTTGTTTATAATAGGAGTTGAGTAAAAAGTCAACTTTAAAAAAATGAGTGGGTTAAGTTGAAAAAGTAAAGTGAAACCTTAAGCCAATGCGATTACAAAGACTCAAGTTCTTCTGGAGAAAATAGGCAGAGTTTGGAGAGTTTATATAATCCACAATAGGTGTTATATTCATAAAGGCTGGAACAGGCGAGGTGCTTAGAGAGAGAGGACAACCTGCACACCCACACAGCCTTAAGTAGCGCATCAGTATGTATAAGCACTGTCTCTAAAACAGTTGATATTGTTATGGAAAGGTAAATGTGCAATAGGCTAACAGATTTCAGAACAATATAATCCCTTGTGCCCTTATATTTAGCTTCCTCAGCTAAACAGTTGAGGCCTGCTGTTACACTGTGTGTGTGTGTGTGTGTGTGTGTGTGTGTGTGTGTGTGTGTACTTGTACAGCTATCTTTATGAGAACCAATTTGAGTTTTAGCTAGTTTTGCCACAACAAACAGATAATTATCAGTTATCATTGTCAACCCTGAAATTCCATATCGGTGCATTTCCAATCATCACACACTGAAAGTCTCTCTTCATGTCCCTTTCACTCTCTGTTTTACACCCTGTCTCTCTTTCTCTCAAATTAAAATGTGCTTTATTTCCATGACAATAATCAAGTACAGTATTACCAAAGCATGTTGTACACGGTTTAATGTAAGTTTAAAGAGGTACTGCATACTTAAACATGTTTTTTGAGCTGTAAACTAAATTATATGACTGTGATGACACACATCATTACTGGTGTTAGTACTGACATTTATTACAAGATTTATACAAATCAACACTCAACACGCCATCGGCTATTTTAAATCAGCCCTGAACCTTGCAAGGCCAATGCTGACATGGAGTGGACTGGTTGGGACTTATCTATGTCATGAAATTTATATTAAAAAAATAATGTTATCGCCTTATAATCAGTGTCAGTCAGTCTCCTGCGTGTCCCCTGACCCACACACTACCATAGATATAAAACAGTAGATGTAACGTGTCATAATGACTTGCCATTCTGGGATGGAACCATATGGCAGCCATCTTACCTGGGTCCAGTTTTAAACTTGCTGTAATGGGAACCTATGGTGAAAGAGGCTTATGTTGTCTTTATAATCCGTGTATTTTTCTACCAATGCACCAATACTGCTTTTTATTCAAAGTAATGAGTGTAAGACAACTGTGCCTGTCTAGAGTGAACCAAAAAAAAGATTCTGGTAGAAATTTGATTATTATACCTCCAAGAGAACAAATCGTGCTTTCAATCATTAAGATAATCTCATAATTGTGCACTTATATTGCAGACAATGATTTTATTTTTTTTTAAATTTTGCCTGAACTTAATATGTAAGAACTGTCTTTGGTATTCTGAATGGCTAAGATACTACATTAAGCAATATCTTTTAAATCCTAAATAGATTCAGTATGGCATATATGGGCAGGCAATTACAATCAGAAACACAAGAAAAACACACCCACAGTAATATATTAATATACTCTGTAATCAGAAAAAATAAGTGCAATTTTACAATTGCAGATTTAAAATCTTATATTGTGTTAAGGTTGGCATGATATTTATTAAAATTCAGTCATGTTTTGTGTAAAAATACGTTTGGCTGAAGCTAATATGAGGCTTTAATAGTTAGAGTTAGTTCAATCAGGAGAGACTTCATTATGAGTGAACAAATATGTATTGATATGTGCATAATAAAGATGAGAAATGTGAAGAGTCTTTGGCAATTAGACCCCATCGTGACGTCATCATATTTTAAGGGTGGCAGTAAAGCCATGAGTAGTACAGGATACCCTCCATATTGTGATGGTTACACTTATTTTAAAATAACGCCATGATGACGTCACCTTTACCATGTGTGATGCTGGTGTCATTGACGTTGCAATGAGGTCACATTGACCATGTGAGTGAGTGTAGTCACGTTGACCTAATACTGAGTGTGGTCATGTAGTAATATATGTATAATCTATATGTCCACTGACAGCAATGGTGAAACCAAAACGCCACCATATGTATTATGTATCAGAGAATCTATGTAAGCCACATTACAGAGCAAGCTTATAGATGTCTGTGAGACTACGTGTCAGAAGAATACACCGGCTCATAGAGAAAGTTATGCCAACTGTTGTTTTTGATTGTGATGTTTAGTGATGAGGTTGGCAATGACCAGGAACTGCTTGATGAGATCAGATGATCATGACTAGCTTGATGAGACCGCAAAGACCTGGTGCAAGTCATATAGTACATCCAATCTGGCATAAAGTACTCCCATTGCTTAATCAATAAAATGACAATATACTGTATGGATACTATTCGACATTTAGTAGGTCCGGATTAGCCTACTCATCTAAATTCTTAGACCTTTTCAGTTAAGTAGGAACTGCTTCAGGAAGTGAGATTTGCATAACGTGGTACAGACTTAACAAGGCAAACTGGAGAAGATTAAAACAATAGGTTTCATGCAAGATATAAGCAAATACCCTTACTGGACAGAGGAATTTAGAATTACAGGCCCATCTCTAATAAATGCCTTCAAATAAATGCCTCAGACGTCAGTCATTTAGTTACTCTGTTGTTTGGGTAAATCAAGACCTGGCCTATTATAAAAATCTACGGTAATTGTTCACGCCTTGTGTTGAGGTAAATCACAACCCAGCCACTATTATATAATGTACAGTAATTGTTTCCTCATTTGACAGCTGGACGCTGGGAAAAGTAAACAGTTTAGTTGTAGTGTCAACATTTAGTGGTGAGGAGAGATGTTAGATTAGATTTTGAGCTGCATCGGTTCTTTTGCCAGGCCGGTATCCGAAGGCTGAATGGCACTGCGGTGTACCCTTCAGGTAGTGCAGGAAATGCTTGGGAACCTCTGAACTTGTCATACAGAGTGATTAATTGGGAACAGAAAGAAAACGGCTGCTGAAGAATGATTTGGGATACTGATGCACAATGTTCCTTCCGTATTGGGATTCAGATTGCCAGTCAATGCCAAAATAAGAAGCGGTTCTTGCCTTCTCTCTGAATAGATGGAGCAGATCATGTCAAGTAGAAGCTACCAGTTGCAACTTCCACTAAACCAGGGAACTGCACGATATGACGTTTCCCCGGTGGAGATCGTTTGTTGTACTGGATGGTGGATGAGGCTCATTTAATCTTTGCCATGAATTATTTGACCTGAAACGAGCGAATATTTCGCTGCATGTTTGCCCACCCGTGAGAGGCTGAGGCGGCGGAGGACAGAGGGTGATGAGTGGCTTGATGTGAAGCGCTGTTGAACGCAGAGGCAGGCTGCAGACAAGGCCTGGCAGTGAGGGATGCTGATGAGGCATTTCCTGGGAGTGAAGGCATGCGTGATAGCGTGGATGGATTTTGCCAGAGACTGCATGGTGCGATCAGGGTGTTGGCTGCAGTGGAGTATCCTGAAGTAGCAGATGAGGCTGTGAGCAGGAAAACGAGTGGAGAAGAGAGGTTTCTCCCGACTGAGGAATCGGACATTTCCTGCTGGTAGCAGCAAGAAACTGAAAAGGTAATGTCAACATTTGACATTCACAACGATTCCACACTAAAATAACAGCTGACAGCAAGCGAGAGGAGAACAGATTAAAGTTTAACAGCAACAATATGATTGGCTGATTGAGATCATGGCAAAATCTGGTGAGAGAGTGTAAACATCCATAATCAGCTGATTAAGAGAAGCAGAGAGAGAGGTGAATGAATGAATAAAAAGTCTTCCTCATTGAATTTACGCTGAGCTTCCTTAGTCAGAGTTAGACAAACAGGACATTTTGTAATTAAAAAAACAGTGACTTTGGAAAATACCCACTTGATTTGTCTAACTGTCCCTCCAATGCAGCAAAGATAGGAAACACTGTCCAGGAAACAGAAATGGGGTACCCTGGTAGCCTAATTGTTAAGGCGCTTACCACATAACTAACGTCCACGGTTTGACTCCTGGCCGGGTGACTTTTGTTGCATATCTCCCCATGTTTCCGGTCTATCTTTACACTGACTGTCAAGTAAAGGTAAAATGCCCCCATTTTTTTTTTCTTTTTTCTTACAAAAACAACTTTGGACAATAGCCACTTGATTTGGCTATCTTAAGCCCCTTTCACACATGCAGACTGTAATGAAGGTACTCTTCATTACTAGTATTTTGTAGCACAATTTGTATACAGTACTGGTAAAAGAAATAAGGCACAAACTTGAAGGGTTGAATGTTTTGGTTTTTTTTTAATTGAAATTGGTGCGTGCATTTACTGTATGATGTGTGTTTTGTAGATATTGTAGCTGCCTCTCAGCTGGAATTGATTGTAGCAGCTGGACTCTGGACTCCTTCAGTCCAGGGACGTCCTTCAGTCATCCTAACATTTCTTTCCATGAAATGTTCAGTAACATTACCTGCATGGGGTCATGTGTGAATGGGAGTAGGGATTGATATTCAGGGAAATCTGTACCGCCACTTTCCCACCTCAAGACCTAGTAACATTTCAGGCGAAATGCCAGCACAGCTGTGTTGTGAATGAAAGCAGTAACACTGCAGGGACAAGCACGTAAAGGGTTATGTCCGTCTGACGAAAGATGCTTTCACGTGGAGCGAGCGAATCAATCACAAGACTCCGCTGATGACGTATTTGAATCTGTGACTTGCTTACGGTTGTCTTGCCAATGCTTTCGCTCCCACCACATACACGTGCATCTGGCCTTGCCCCATCTTCTTCTTCTGTTGAGTTTTATGGAGGTTGGCATCCATAAGTGTTGCATCACTGCCATCTGCTGGACTGTCCCTTGCCCCATCTATTCCATCATTGCCATGGCATGTGAGAAAAGGCACAAGATGGAAATGTTCCTGAACATAGCTGCATGTATGAAAAGTGAAAATCACTAGCGGTGCCTGAAAGGTTGTCCCAGTAATTTACTGGGAATTATGTGTGAAAGAGGCTTTAGACTGCTGGAGCCTCAAATTGAGCTAACTGTGCATTTGTCCCCCATCACTTACATTGGAAACGCTTTAGGAAGTGATCTCTTCAGGGCGAGTATGGACAGGAGGAACAATTACAGGTACCAAAAACTGTTGCCATGTTTTTGACTCCTATTATTTGTGTGATCCTCCCTCAAATGCATATGTAGTAAGGAGTGAGAGGCACCTTGCACACAAATGGCATGCAAACTGCGACTCCAGCTTGGTGCTTCTGGTAAATACACTGCATGTGTTTGAGGAAGAATGCCTCAGATTTGGGCTGAAAAACAGGGCCAGATTTACTAAGGTCTTTGCCCCTGAGTTTTTTTTAAGCTCAAAAGTTCAGTGATTAAT
The DNA here is from genome assembly GCA_008360985.2 of Macquaria ambigua. Lineage (NCBI taxonomy): Eukaryota > Metazoa > Chordata > Actinopteri > Centrarchiformes > Percichthyidae > Macquaria > Macquaria ambigua. The sequence goes on from VMKM01002397.1 coordinate 65,314, forward strand.
TTAAAAAGGTCTCTTGGAATTATAGAAGATTGCTCTGGTAGGGTTCTTAAGAATTTGAAACACATTGTTGTAAAATAAAGATTTGTGTGTCCTGATTGATTCAGTTACTGTTGTAAACTGATAAAAAATCTGGCCAGGAAAATAAAAACTGAAGCGGGTTGTAACTAAAGCAGCAGAAAGGTAGGAAACATCATCCTATGTTACCGAATGCAGAGCTGCAGTAAAGTGCACTTACAAAGCATCTTTTAATTTTGCAAGCAACATTATTTCACTGCAATACAGCCATTACTGTATTTATGAGGCCAACGTTCTCTCTCTCTCTCTCTCTCTCTCTCTCTGTCTCTGTCTCTCTCTCTCTCTGTCTCTCTCTCTCTCTCTCTCTCTCTGTCTCTGTCTCTGTGTGTCTCTGTCTCTGTCTCTGTCTGTCAAAACAACAGAGCTACAAATTCTGGTTTACTTAAGAGTGTGAGAGACTGTGGTGTAGTGTTGCACAACCACTAGATGACATTGTCTGTGCCTTCCAAAACCATTACAAATCACTTCTGGTAAAAAAACTGTTTTATGATGTGACATCCTCTCTGTTTAAGGTTTTGTCAGGTTTAGGCACAAAGACAACTTACAGTTACTGTAGGTTTAGGGAAAGATCATGGTTTAGATTAAAACAGTATATAATCAAGTTTAGAAAAACATCTTGGTTTGGGTTAAAATAACTACTTAATTTAGGTTAGGAGACCTTCATTGTAATGATTACAATAATAACCACATTGTTAATGTTAAGGACCCATCATCATCATCATCATCATCATCATCATCATGGTTCAAAGAAACCATTTGCTATCCTAACAGCTGCACTACAGAATAGATCTGTGGTGGAAATTTCATTTCCTTGTGGAGAAATGAATAAAATGATGATACAACAAACAGTTGTCTTTTGGATATTTAATAAAGTAGAATAATAAAGACCAAACAGAGTCAATCTATTCAGCTGAAGGACAGAGATCATACAGCGTTAACACACTACATGAGTCTGACCAAGAAGGCCAAAAACAGTCACATACTTGAGCCAAATCATATCTGTCTTGAGCTAACAAGCATAGGAAAGGAGCACTGTTCTCTTATCACCTCCTGTAACAAGCTAAGTTCTTTCTCACAAACCAAACTTATTAAACATTAAATGTATTAAGATGTACCAAGGACACCAGATGTTCCTTAAATGAAACTTTCACATGGGAAAGCTCACAGAATAACAAAATACTCTTTCAGACAGGATAATATCAAAGTTATATGTAGTGAGCATAATACAAGTTATATGTAATGATAAATTCTGCTCTTACAAGGTCATGTAATCTATATAAATATTCATAAAAGATGGTATTTCTTTTGTACAATTGAACATTTCATCATGATGGTGGTGCTTAAGTTCAAGGGGTCACCCAACACTGGATTCAGTGTTGGGTGAACCAATCGTGAATATAAATTGATAATTTCATGCAAACACAGCCCTTCTTTTGGAGGTATATATGTAGGGACCATGGGAACTCCACAGATGAATTTGTTCATTGTGTGACTTGAACTGAACTTTTATTTTGAAATGTAAGCCATTACGCTTAGTCATCCCTCTCCTCCAATCACTTCCTGTAACTTTAACCTGATATCTCCTGGATTACGCCCCTGACCTGGTCAAGAAAACCCCCGCTCCCCTATTGTTTTCTCTTTTACCTCTTCTTCTCTCATGGCTCTTGACAGAGGTCCTCTCCTCGTGTAGTCTGCAACGGAGCAGACACACTGAACTCTTCTTATGGCAGCGACGCAAGAGCCTGAGTAAGATCCCTGGTTAGCACACCGCTAACCTAGACTAGAGTTTATTTAGTACTAACGGCTACAGCACAAGCGACGAAGCAAGTTAGCGCCAAGCTGCTAACTCTTCAAAGAGAACAAAGCAGTGACTGGTTTCCTCCGACCTACACCATCAGAACAGTGCACAGCAAGGACTGCATTCAACATCGGAACTTTCCCCAGCCTGGCTCGAATCCACAACTGATGGAATCGCCAGCTAACGCAGCAGTACACGGTTAAACTCAGGACTGTTTAACTTTATCAAAGTACTGTAACTTTACATGTATGGATTTTGTTAATTCACTGAGCTGTATTGTTGTGATCTGTTTCATCGTTAGGTTATTGGGATAGCCACACTGCTAAGTTGATGTTAGTTATGTTTTACACACACACTCATAGAACATCTAACTATCGCATACATACTAACCATCCTCTTTCCTAACCTGGCACCATTATCCTACACTGATCACATACACACATTTCGAATTGGCTTCCACACACACACAGAGGAAATTTTAAAATTTGCCACCTGTCATGTGGATGTCCACTCAGCGTTTGTAATCAATTGAAGCAATATATTCCTCAGTGAGTGCTATGTTGACTGAAAAAACTGAGTTGTCCTGCTCGTGGAGCCGTACCAGCAGTGCCTACATGTACCAGGATGCATTGCGCGCAAGCTTCTGACGCCCACTGAGCAAACTAGCTGCTGGGTGCTGCAAATCAGTTACACAACGTTGCAAAGCCAATGAATTCCTGCATTTTGACCATTTCTTTTTCACACATAGCCATATTGTTATCTTCAGGGCATGTCTTAGATACAGTAGCAACACACACACACACACACACACACACACACACACACACACACACACACAAACACAAAAGAACAAAAAAAACAAACACTGACCGGCATCCAACCTACTACTTTTGTTATTTAGTTAGCTTCAAAAGAGGCTTAACGTTCACACAGTTTATCTCGACTGTCAAGAGAAACTGAATGGCAAGAAGCTACCGCTAGCTGAGCTAGCGCTGCAGTGTAAAGTTCCACAAAAGCAATGTGAAGAAACAGTTACCGGCATCCAACCTACTACTTCAAATGAGGCTCAACGTTCACACAGTTTCTCCTGACTGTCCCTCAATATTATAACATTAGTCCAACATGGCCCCAGCCTGTGGGACCAGCCTAGCCTAGCCTATAGCCATTACTTTGTTGACCAAAACATAGCATTAGGTGACAAAAATTCTCAACCAATGGTCAACTGCCCTGTTGGCCCTGCTGGTCTTGGTTGTCTTTTCCAGTTTATCTTCAGGATCATGATGAAGGTCTCCAGCACACCTCTGTCCAAGTGAGTAAAACTTTCATGCATAGTAACTCATACACGGGCTCTCTGGGTTGGTATCGGCGACAGCATCCAACAAAAACGGCCCACGCTGACAGTGATGGCAGCAGAAAGATTCAGTTTTTGTTGCCATTGGGGGGCAATTTGAGCAAAGGCACCACTGGTCACTGTTTGCCAGACCCAGAGGCTGAGACTAGAAATCCAAGCTGAAATAGCTTGTAGTTCTTCCGTGCCTCCATCTACGTCACCAAGACGGCGCTGGTGCGGGAAGAACAACAGATTTTGCAGCAAGATAACTCCGCTTTCTCCTTATTCACTGAGTGGACATCCACATGACAGGCAGTGAATTTTCCCTTTAAAGCTTTGTTTCTGGCTTAACACGTGTGTTCTTGCACACACACATTCTTTCTGGCCCGCACCGACATGTGCACACACACACACACACACACACACACACACACACACACACACACACAGTTATTTTGTATAGTTAAGTACATATTAGTTAGATTAGGTGTTGTGTGTTTCACCTTTGTTATTTGATAAATAAATGCTTGTGAATATACATTCAACCTCTACTATTCACTCCAAAACCCCTCAACTTTTACTAGATTATCGATATGGTTATTTTGATTGTAGTTTTTGATTTAATTATTAGAGTTCCAGATTAATAGTTTGGTATATTTGATTTATTTGATTGATTGATTGGCTTTCTTTTTCCCTTCTTTAAGGGTGGTGCCCCGAGGTGAATTTAATACAAGTTAAATTCCATTATTTAATGTAAACATTGTTTATTTCTGATAGTAACTGTAATTACTCCACTTTTTGTACCAATTAATGTGTTGCACTATATAATTTGGTGCCTTTTTGAGGTTTATGAATTATTGTTACATATTTTGGTATCCATAAAGCCATATAATCCCTACAATTATAATAAGATCAGTAATGAACCAGAGTGTGGGGTTGACAAAGATTTCTCCATCACTTTTATTGTCCAAGTTTGCACACCATACAAATGTGGATTTAACTGTGATTTGTGTAGGTCACATTCAACATAACACAAGATTAACTTAAACAAATCAAAAATAGTCTTTCAGGAAACAGTTGTGTACAATAATAATCTAAAATCAAAGCTTAGACTTTACTTATAATAAGTTACTGTGGTCAAGTTACTTCTACTTTAATGGAAGCAAATGTAAGAAGTTTGTATTGGCAGTCGGTGTCTTGAAAACACCTGACAACTTTCAAAGCCAAATGTTTTCATTCTGCGTGTCCTTCTGTAACTCATTTACAGTCAGTTTATGTTAGGGGAGACGACAGTTTTATGAATAATTGACAGCATTTTTCACCTTCAGAAAATGTATCTACAAAGTCACAAAACTCACTGCAACGTCAAAGTAATGAGAAACGCTGCCACAGATAATTCTGAGAAGCGATCATTACATCAATGCAGGCAGGAGAACAGTGTGCTTCTTAATATAGATTCTGCATTAAGTGAAAAGTGATGAGATGATGATGACAGAGACAAAGTGAGAGAAAGATGAGGAAAGACATATGCCATAACTGGATATCTTACTTTGAAAATGTAAACAGTAAATTATAAGGAAAAGGCCCACAAAATCAAAAAATGTGCGCACATTTTTGTATACTACAAAATGGTACAAACGGAACAAAAATGTACAATGTTACAGTATAAGCATATGTACAGTATAAAATGCACGATAATAAAATATTTAGACACATGTATACATGGTATATAGATTATTAAACATATATAATCACATGGGTTTCTTTCACTATTTGTACTTTCTTCTTTCTCTCTGCTCTCCATCCACTGATGTAGAGCCTCTGAGCCACAAATTATTTTGTGCATTCATGATTAATTTAATTTTTGTTTAACCAGAAACAGAAGTCTTAATCAAGGAGAAATCTCACTCTGAAAACTAGCGAGAGGTGAGTTGTTGCAGGAAGACAACAGTGTTTCTAGTTAAACAAAAAGGATCTTACTCTTTAACAAAAAGTCTTATCTGTAGGGATAATTTCTATAATATTGTCAGACACTTAGAATAACAATCTGAGCCTGTCAGTGTCAAAAACAAGCACTTTTTAGTGAACGTACTTTGACGGGTGCAGTTGCCTACAAGGATTCATTGCAGCCATTGCAGCCCGTTTCGCGGCTGCTGGTTGAGGCAATCTGGTGTACCAATTACAAAACTTTTTGTACCTATTAGTCATTTAGACCCCAAATTTTGGGCCCAGGTTTAAAAATACCGGAATTACCCTTTAACCCAGTCTGGTCTCATTCAGGATTCCTGCATGCAGGGCCTTTCTCCTACAGGTTCTCACCATTTGTGTCTGAGTATATTGACTGATTGCTACATTACCTTTGGAGGGCTTGTTATCTGTTCTGTGGATGTAGATGACGCTAAGGTCAGGATGACCTCTCGGTCACCCTGGGGTCACTGTTTAATCGAAGCGTGTCCTGTCCGATGTATAGGGTTGTGGCCTGTGTGCTGTCCAACACCCAGTCGCCACAGGAGAAAATGGGGTTGCCAGAGGTTAATCAAGTACAATTTCTTTCTCTCTCTCTCCTGCCTGATATTTCCTCCTCCACTTTGAGTGTGTGCTGAAAGAGCTGTACACTGCGTTGCTCCAGATGTGTCTAGAATCCAGTTCTTCAAAAGCTTCCTGCTGTTTTGTTGTTCTCTGTGCATGTACAGTTTCAGCCTGCTTTAGTAAGGTCCTGTTTGCAGAAGAACAGAAGGTGTTGTTAGTCTGCATTTTCCTGAAAAATTACTCTCACAGATAACTATAATTAGGAATACATCATTTCAATCAGGAGGGATTTAATTGAAGAGATGCTTAGACAATAATACAATGTATTGACATAGTGCACAATAGAAAATGAAGAGTCTTTGGCGATTAGACCCCTTCATGACATCACATTTTGAGGGGGTAGAGCCGTGAGCTGTCCAGGAATATCCCCCCGATGGAGTCTATATACTAGTGGTAGTGGTGGTGAAGGGGTTAAGAGCAATGGCTGAAGATCTGGATGGATGAGATGTGGATCGGAACTTCTGATAAGCTCACTGGAAGGACCAACTAGTAAGACTGGCTGTGATGAAAACTGAAGATGAATAGGGTGGAGGAGGGTTGCATCAATCTGACACTGAAATAACAGCTGACAGCAGCAGAGAAAGGAACAGTTTGAAACTTTGACAGCAATGAGATGATTAGCTTACAAGAGGTTGTGGCAAAATCTCATTGGTTTAACTGAAAGAGTGAACAGCCTCAGTCAGCTGATAGGCTGAGAGGATAACACAGCTTGAAAAGAAGATTGAAATGCTGCATCAAATATGTGAAAGTGAGTAATTCGACTCTGTAGCAGCTACTGTACAAGGTGCTGAGCCACCAAATGCTGACGGACAGACTTTTTATATACAGGATTACATCAAATGTAGAGTATCCCGGCATGGACTTGGCTGAAACACTCTGCCACTGGATTAGCTGCGGAGGCTCCCAAACTAGCCTTCCCTAATGACGCTTCTTACTAGCACAGCACCTGCGCTAGACCAAAAGCATCAACTCCAGCAAATCCATCAAGAAATCAAATGAGAGCACCACCCGAACTCTTATTGCAAAACAGGTATGACCCACTGACTCTGAATGAAATGTGTGATAATACCAAGCTAACCGGGTTATTACCAGTTATCCTCTCTGCACATCCAAGCAATATGAGGATTATTATCCACACTGGTTCTTTTGACATTCTGCAAAGGAAATCTGGCTCTGAGATCTTGAAAAAAGACTTTTGCCTGCTACTGGAGAAACTGAGAGACTGTCAATCGCAACATGTATTCATTTCAGGCCCCATTCCAACCTTGGGGAAAGGAATTGAATCTTTTAGCAGACTCCTTGGTCTGAAAAAAAATAAATAAATAAATAAATAAAAAAAAAAATTTAAAAAAAAAAAAAAAAAAAAAAAAATATATATATATATATATATATATATATATATATATGCTCTCATATATTTTTTTTTTTTTGTTTTATGTGGGAGTTAAAGGGGGAGTTAAAGGACATATCCTGATCAAAGATAACTCCAAGATTCCTTACGGTGGCGCTGGAGGCCAGTGCAATGCCATCTAGAGAAACTATATCTTTAGATAATGTGTTTCGAAGGTATTCGGGGCAAAGTACAATAACTTCAGTTTTGTCTGAGTTTAACATTGAAAATTGTGGGTCATCCAGGTTTTTATGTCCTTGAGACATGCTTGAAGTTTAACTAATTGATTGGTTTCATCTGGCTTGATTGATACATATAATTGGGTATCATCTGCATAACAATGAAAATGTATGGAGTGCTTCCTAATAATATTGCCTAAAGGACCTTGTGGAACTCCGTGACTAACTTTGGCGTGTGTGGAGGATTCATCGTTAACATGTACAAACTGATATCTGATAAATAGGACTTAATGCCAATTAAATGTTCTAGTCTCTGTAATAGAATGTGATGGTCAGTGGTATCGAATGAAGCACTAAGATCTAGTAAGACAAGTACAGAGACAAGTCCTTTATCTGATGCAATTAGAAGGTAATTTGTAACTTTCACCAGTGCTGTCTCTGTGCTATGATGCACTCTAAATCCTGACTGAAAATCCTCAAATAAATTATTGTTGTGTAGAAAGTCGCACAACTGATTGGCGACTGCTTTCTCAAGGATCTTAAAGAGAAAGGGAGGGTTAGATATAGGTCTATAGTTTGATAAAACTCCTGGATCAAGAGTGGGCTTTTTAAGAAGAGGTTTAATTACAGCTAATTTAAGGACTGTGGCACATAGCCTTTTAATAAGGACAGATTGATTATATCTAGTAAAGAAGTGCTAACTAAGGGTAAAACGTCTTT